>CM077505.1:9953665-10262684 GCA_039654745.1 Houttuynia cordata
GGTTCCGGTTCTCCTTGGACTGGCCGATTCGGTCCGGTTTTGAAAACATTGGAATCATGTAATTGAAAGAATTTCGTGTGATTTGACAAATGACATGGTCGGCCTTGTCATTTTGGGCAACCCTCTTTCAAGTAATAATCAGAATCGCATCATTCTGGGGTGAGATTTTGGAGAAGAATTAAATCATACCCAAAAAGAAATTGCCAAACGCAAGATTTAGACAAATCACAGGGTCTAAATCCACGTTGCCAAACGGTGCCTAAGAGGTAATTCCAAGCAACATCAAATACAAATTTAGCAATCAGTTAGCTATTTGGTAAATACAACCTCTATCCAAAATTATTTTAGAAAAACTTACAGTGGTAATAAGATGGAATGAGTATTTACTAAATACCAATCTGATCAAGATCTTCTTGTTTTGTTTTAGATTTGTACCTACGCTGGGATTAGGGTCGTTTGGATGTTGCATAGAGAGAGAGAGAGCAGCTTCATTTGTTTTTCGCTCTTAAGGGAGTTACGGGGGAATAATCATTAGGGGCCGTTTGGATCCTAAAAATCAGCCCATCCAGCCTAATTTTAGGATCCAGGCTAGATTGCTCATAAACGTTTGGGGCTTGATTTGGCATCATCTAGGGCTGAATGTGGTTGTGGGTGGACAAGGGAAATATTTTGGTGACCAATTTTCAATACCAGATTAAAGGAACAAGGCCCATGTGGGCATGATTGCAGGTCCCCGTGCCCAATTCCAAGCCCCATGCCCACATGGGCCTTGTCCTTTAATATGATATTGAAAATGGGTCAGGATAGATGGACTCGGTGGATAAAAGCAAAAAAACGATGAGAATCAAATGGTCAAAGGCCATGTCCAAGTCAAAGTCAAAGGCAGTGATGATGTTTTTTTTCATCCCTCGAATGAAAATAACATCCAACAACAAAACCATTATTCAGGGGCCGTTTGGGGCGTGATTAAAAGCAAAACATCTAGATGGGATGTTTTGCTACACTATAACATCTGGATATTTTATATATCCAGCTGAAACTCCTCCTGAGGTGTTTCAGCTGGATGTAAAAATCCACATGGATGCTACAGTATATATCCAATATCCAGTCTGGTTATTTTTGCAATAATCACGCCCCAAACGGCCCCTCAATATAATCCACTATCCACAACATCCACAAACGGCCAAGATCAAAATGGCCAGTAGTCTGGGACCAATCATTTTGGTACATAAGGTATTTGTACACTGCGTACTCCAAAACTCTACAGTAGGTTTTGATTTGGATTGGTGATAGTGGAACGACCTACTGTCACGTGAATCAACTTTTCCTCTATTGAATCAAACCCCAGTGTAAGATTTTTGGAATAAAAATTTGGTGTAGAGATATCACTAACCTTTTTGTTCCCCAACATATGGTATATAAAAAAAGCTTTCCCTCTATATGGGAATTTTTACCAAATAATATATATAAAAATTTACCGATTGGGAAAGAGGGATACTTATTTTCCAATCTAGTTATTTGACATGTCACACATGCACCAGCATGGCACTGGCCCTACGTAGTTTTTTTTACCTTCACTTCAAAGACATCACTTGAACCAACGTCTCCCTCTTGTAAAGAAGAAATGTATCGTTTTAATTGACGTTTTTCCTTTTATTAAGAAATCCCAAAAAGATGTCACTTTAAATAACATTTTAGCGTGCCTTAGCGTTTTCCTCCCATAAGCCTTATCGTGACTTATCTAGAAAGGCGCCAGTTGAAGCGACGCCTTCTCACCATGCCCCACCCGCTCTCTTCTCCTTTCCGAAATTCACCCTCAGGCATCGTGTTATGGACTCAATTACAACCTCTTACTTCTATTAGGACTAGGATTTCTTATTTAATAGTGTTTCCTAGTTAGGATTTACTACTTCTATTAGTATTAGGATATTTTTACTCTTTATATATGTAAGGCCTATGGAAAAAATGGGATTATCATATGAGAATTACAGCTTAGTTTTATTTCGTTTATTTGTTCTAGTTTACTTTTCTATCTTCCTTAGTTCTTCTCCGTTGTAGACGTCGTGTCTACATCATCGGATCAGAGCCATTTTCGACCCTGGTTCCCACCCACCCACCCACCCTTACTATCGCCATGAAAGACGACCATCGGGTGAGTCCCGACCCACCGCCGACGTCCTCCAAACCCTCGTCCGTGACGACTATGGCCTCGGACTTTCACGACGTCCCCATTACTACTCTCCCCCATGCGACTACCCGAACTACACAATTAGAGGCGAAATTGGAGCGAGAACTTACCGATTTGAAGACTGTGATTGCCGAGCTTGCGAAGTCCAACCGTCATCACGATCAGGAGAACCATCTTCGCGATCGTCGCTTTGAGGAACTCCTGCATCGGTTGTCTGTGTCGGCTCCTTCCCCGAGCTATGAAGCCGCTCCGTCCTGGTTTTCGATGCCATCATTCCCCGTCGGCACCCATCTGTCATTGGCCAGCATGTCGCCTTCGCAGGACCTCGCGCCGTCGGGCATTTTCGCGATGGCCTTGGCTTCGTCTGGTTCGGCCGCCCTCGGCTCGTTGGCGCCTCTGTTTTTGGCCGCTCTTCCGACCACTGACGTCGTGGCTGCCGCCTCCTTGCCGACGCCATCTCCGTCGGGTATGTCGGAGACAGCGGCGGTGTCCGGCCCGTCTCTTGCTGCCGTGGAACGGCCTCCCCCTTCGATGGCGGTGTTCCTCCTTCGCTTCCCGCCGCCTCCCTCGATCGACAGCGCCCCCTCGCCAAAGGCCTTTCCGCTTCCCGATGCCTCCCCACCCTCCTCCTGGCAGCTACAGCCCTCCTCCGGCCCTTCCCCTCCAGCCGCTTCCACCTTGCTTTCAGCCAGCCCCCCCCCCCCCCCCCTACAGTCTCGCGTCGAGGCTCGCCCTTCGATCGGTGTTTTGGGGGGTTTTTGTGGCCACTGCCGGACCAGCCGCCACCGCCGGAGATGTCGCCGCATCGGATTCTGGCCGCCACCACAGCCCGATCGTGTTTACCACCCCTACCCTAATGGCTTCCCAGCCAGTCTCGGGCGTGCCTTCGGGCTTTCTGCACACGGGTTCAGACGGCCCGGTTCGGCCTGGTTCCAATCCGATCCCGCGAACCGGGCCTCCTTCTTCTATTGAGGGACCGACCCAACCTGTTGCCCAATTACAGGCTGGTCATCCATTGGGCATTGGCGTTCCACCTCCCCACGTGGGCCCTACTGTGGGTCCCCCTCTATATGTTCCGGTGCACCCTGGGTTTCAGCCTCCACACGCATCTGCTTCTGCTAATGCGGATGATTATTATGCCTCTGATGAAGAGTTTCCAGATCATGTGAACTATCATGGACGTGGACGGCACAATCATGGTCGTGGTCATATGGACCATCGCTACGCGGATGCCCCTATTACTCGTGAGGGCATTGTCCAGGCTCGGCCAGTACGTGTCACGTTTCCTGTCTTTAATGGATGCGACCCAGATGTGTGGATTTCACATGCCAAACGCTTCTTCCACTTTCATCGGACCCCCGCTCATGAGCGTTGCGAGTTGGCTTCCTTCCATATGGAAGGGCGTGCTATGCATTAGGTGGACCAGTATTTGGAGCGTCACCCTGATTCTACATGGGACGAGTTTGAGCAAGCCCTTCGCCTACGCTTTGGCCAAACCGCTTATACGAATTATAATAGCCTACTTCCTCAAATTCGCCAGCGTGGGTCACTTCAGGACTATCAAGATGAGTTTGAGCGATTGGTGAACTGTGTTCAGGGATGGCCTGAGCATACACTTATGGGAGTTTTTGAAGCAGGCTTACGGGGGGATATTAAAGCTGAGTTGTAGTCTTTTCCACGCGTCTCCTTAACAGAAACAATGCGTATAACTCGTGTTTGTGAGGAAAAGCTGACTCAGTTGGGACGTTCTTTCTCTAGGCCTTCCCCTTCTCCTTCCCCCTTGCCTCCGTCATCTGGACAGCCCCGTGCGACTCGACCCCCTGGTAATTCCTCAACTCCTCCTATTACTCGGCTTTCTCCTTCGGAGATGGCAGATCGGCGTTCCAAAGGACTGTGTTACAATTGTGATGAAAAATATGTCCCTGGCCATCGCTGCACTACACGTCGGTTATATATGCTGGATGAGTGCTATGATACAAATTATGAGGATGACACGTGTGCTGATATTGTTGAGCAGGATTTGATCCCTATTGAGGCTTGTGAGATGGAGATTACGTTGCAGGCCTTTTCTGGTACCTTTACTCCACGTACTATGCGCGTCAAAGGATTGATTAAAAAACAACCGGTCTCAGTTTTGATTGATAGTGGTAGTACCCACAATTTTATTAATGACCGTGTTGCTCGCCGTCTGGGCTACCCTATCCAGGACTCTGCGACTTTTGATGTGCTGATTGGTGATGGAAATCGTCTCAAGAGTTCTGGTGTTTGTTCTAACGTTGCTTTGCAGTTACAGGGCCAATCTTATATTATGGACTTATACTTGCTTCCCACCAAGGGGGCTGATGTGCTCCTCGGTAAGGGTGCTCACGAGCCGAGTTAGCTCGCGAGCTTTTTAGGCTCGACTCGATTTGGCTCGATTTTTAGCTTGACTCGAGCTCGAGCCACCTGTAATTCAACTCGGCTCGAATCGAAAAAATTCGAGCTCAAAGAATCAGCTCGAGCTCAGGTGTGATGCTCTTATCTTCTGAACCTTTCTGGTTAGCACCTATGGGCCATCATTGCCATCTTTTCTTGGTTATAGTTTGGCAGCACCTGCAGGCTACAGGCCATCATTGCTATGTTCCATCAAATCACCTTCTTTATCACCTTCTTTAGCTTTCTTAAAAATCGACTTTATTACTGAAATTCTCTCAAGTCAGGACATCAATATATAGACGACGCCTTTCGTTGACCTCCCAAGCTTAGCTCCCCCCTCCAATGCCCTGTTTTCATGTGAAACACAAGTTTCAGATCGGATTTCCCACTCCCTTTTGGGATTATCTGATCTTACAGAAACATATCTCCAAACACCGATCTTAGTTCTTAAAAAAGATCCAATTTTTCAGAGTTATTTTGTTTCTAGGACAGATTTGATGGCCTCGCCCAAGTCTCCGTCTTCGGCCTACTGGTGCTACCGCTGCAGCAGACACGTCCGGGTTTGGATGACTACAACGACGGCTCCGTAGAAGAGATCGGGTCCCCTCCTTTTCAACCAGTTATTGGTGATTCTTGCCGCCGCAGACTCCCCGGAGGCGCCGCCATGTATGTGCACCACCCCAACCACCGCTCCAATGTCGACCAGGTGCCGCATCTGTCCTTTTGCCGCAGTCGTCGTAACGGTGGTAGGGAACGTTCTCTGTTTAATCCCGTCATCGTCCTACATGCCCTATCGGGTGCTGCTGATTCCGACAGAGAGACCGGAGGCTACGCCGCGATGCAAAGGGTGGATGACCCTGTGGAACATGGATTTCACCGAGCACAACGAGTAGGGTGACCGGTACAACGAGCTAGCCCACCGGGTGGACGAGGCACTCGGTTTCATGGCTGTCGCCGGACTGACGGTGGACCACCGATCATGACCACACTGAGTTTTGGACCTCCCATGAGTGCGAGCCGAGCTCAAGCTCGAGCTCGGGCTCGCGAGCCCAAGCCGAGCCAGCTCGCGAGCTCTAAAATTTTATAACGAGCCGAGCTCGAGTTGTTAAATATGGGCTCGATTCGAGTCGAGCTCGAGCTCGAGCCAGATTTTTAAAAGTTGAGTTCGAGTCGAGCTGAGTCAAAACTTGACTCGACTCGGCTCGGCTCGTGAGCAGCCTTAGTCCTCGGTGTTCAATGGCTTGAGGATTTGGGCCCTGTTTCTTGGGATTTTCGACATATGATGATGGATTTTACTTATGAGGGAAATCCGGTCCGTATCACTGCTCACCCACAGGGCTGTCTTCATTCTGCAGAATCTGCAGCAATACTTTGTCATTATCAATGTTCTGGCTACTTGTTGCAGCACCGCCCGGTAGTTGATGTTCCTGACTCCATGGCTATTTCACCGGATTTGGCCACCTTACTTGAGGGGCATCATGCTCTTTTTGAGGAGCCTCGTGGACTACCTCCTCCTCGTGCTTATGATCACAGGATTCCTATCCAGCCAGGTGCGCCTCCAGCCAATGTGCAGCCTTATCGCTACCCCCCATGCTCAGAAGACTGAGATTGAGCGACTTGTTCGCGAGATGCTTTCATCTGGCATTATTCGTCCCAGTCAGTCTTCTTATTCCTCTCCAGTCCTCCTTGTTCGCAAGAAGGATGGTTCTTGGCGCTTTTGTGTGGATTATAGGGCACTTAATCTTATTACACTTAATGATAAGTACCCTATTCCAGTTATTGAGGAGCTACTTGATGAGTTGGCTGGTGCGTAGTTCTTTTTGAAGCTGGACCTCCGTTCGGGTTATCATCAGATTCGCATGGACCCTGACGATATTTCGAAGATAGGGTTCCGCACACATGACGACCATTACGAGTTTCTTGTCATGCCCTTCGGCCTCACTAATGCCCCTTCTACCTTCAGTGTTTGATGAATGATATTTTCAGGGCTTGTCTACGGTGCTTCGTGCTGGTATTTTTTGATGATATTCTCATTTATAGCCCTACGTGGGATACCCATTTGGAGTATTTACGGTTCGTCTTCTCTCTCCTTCATGAGCATAGTCTTTTCTTAAAGCGCTCAAAGTGTTCCTTTGGTTGCCGTCAGATTGAGTATTTGGGGCATGTTATGTCTGCTGATGGTGTGGCTACGGATCCCACCAAGATTGTTGCAGTTCGGGATTGGCCTCGACCTTCTACCCCACGGGCATTACGTGGTTTTCTGGGACTTGCAGGTTATTATAGGCGTTTTATATCCTCTTATGGCACTATTTTTGCACCCTTGACTGCGTTGTTGAAAAAGGGAGCATTTGGTTGGTCTGACACTGCTGAGCGCGCTTTTGAGGTACTCACAGCAGCGCTTATTTTTGCCCCTGTACTTGCCTTACCGGATTTTGTCAAGACCTTTGTTGTTGAGAGTGATGCATCAGATGTTGGTCTTGGAGCTGTTCTTATGCAGGATGAGTGTCCTATTGCCTTTTTCAGCAAGGCTTTGTAGGGCCGATCTTTACTTCTATCTGCTTATGAGCATGAGATGCTTGCTATCGTTCATGCAGTGACTAAGTGGCGCCCCTACCTCTTAGGTCGTCACTTCATTATTCGGACTGATCACCAACCGCTCAAGTACTTCTTGGATCAGCGAGGCTCCTCCCGCTCAACAACGTTGGGTCTCCAAATTGCTGGGATATGATTATGAGATGGTCTATAAGCGGGGTTCTGAGAACTGCGCGGCAAATGCCTTATCCCGACAGTTTGAGGATTCTTCCCTCCATGCCCTTTCCACTCCTGTTTTTCCTTTTCTCGACGAGTTGCGGGCAGCTTATTTAGTGGACTCTGCCATGGGTGATCTTATTTCCCGCCTGCAGGCCAACCCTTCTTCTTCTTCAGGATATATTTTGCAGGATGGTCTTGTGTTCTGGAATGGGCGGCTATGGGTGCCTAACTCTGAGAAGCTACGCACGGATATTCTTCATCTTTTCCATTCTACTCCACCAGCTGGCCATGAAGGGGTTTTTCGTACTTATAGACGGGTCTCTCAAAGTTTTGCCTGGCGTGGTCTCAAACGTTCCGTACAACTTTTTGTGGCCAAGTGCGATGTGTGTCAGCGTGCTAAGAGTGATTCTACCACTCCCTCTGGCCTTCTCCAGCCATTGCCTATTCCTGAACGGGTATGGGAGGATGTTAGTATGGATTTTATAGAGGGTTTGCCAACAGTTCAAGGTAAATCAGTTGTGCTTGTGGTAGTTGATCGGCTATCCAAGTACGCACATTTTTCTGCTCTTTCCCATCCCTATACGGCAAAGAGTGTTGCTGAACTTTTTGTCCGTGATATCGCTCGTCTCCATGGGATGCCCAAGTCTATTGTTTGTGATCGTGACAGGGTGTTTATCTCTTCCTTTTGGCAAGAGTACTTCCGTTTACAGGGCACTACGTTTCGGATGAGTTCTTCTTATCACCCTCAAACGGATGGACAAACTGAGGTGGTTAACCGTTGCCTTGAGCAGTATTTACGGTGTTTCGCCAGAGATAGGCCCCGCACTTGGTTATCTTTTCTTCCTTGGGCGGAGTGGTCTTATAACACTGCGTTCCATACATCAGCGGGTTATACACCGTTCCAAATTATTTATGGTCGACCAGCACCTACAGTGCTTCACTATGTGCATCTTTGCTCTTCTATCACTGAGGTAGACACTACCCTTCAGACTCGCGATGAGGTGTTGCGCCAGCTTCGCCTTAACTTGGTAGCCTCCCAGAACCGCATGCGCCAAGTTTATGATAAGCACCATGTCGATCATGCGTTTGAGGTTGACGATCTTGTCTATCTTCGCCACCAGCCTTATCGGCAGACTTCGGTCCATAAGCCGAGCAATGAGAAACTTTCTCATCGCTTCCATGGCCCATATCCTATACTTAAGCGTATTGGTCCAGTAGCATATCGCTTACAATTACCTCCTGAGGCTCAAGTTCATCCTGTGTTTCATGTTTCTCGACTCAGGAAGTTTATGGGTGATCCTTCTGCTCTTCCGCAGCCTGTTCCACCACCGTTGCCATTCGATGAGTCTCGCTCAGTGCCTCATGCTATCCTTGAGCGTCGCCTTGTTCGTCGTCGTGGGCGTGTTATTATTGAAGTTCTCATTGCATGGTTACATCGTGCTCCTGAAGATGCTGCTTGGATGCGCGAGGATGATTTTTTGGAGCAGTATCCAAGTTGGTCGTCTTGAGGACAAGACGATGCGGAGCGTGGTGAAATGTTATGGACTCAATTACAACCTCTTACTTCTATTAGGACTAGGATTTCTTATTTAATAGTGTTTCCTAGTTAGGATTTACTACTTCTATTAGTATTAGGATATTTTTACTCTTTATATATGTAAAGCCTATGGCCAAAACGGGATTATCAAATGAGAATTACAGCTTAGTTTTATTTCGTTTATTCGTTCTAGTTTACTTTTCTATCTTCCTTAGTTCTTCTCCGTTGTAGACGCCGTGTCTACATCACATCCTTTCAAGTGATGCATTTTCGAAATTTCTTAATAAACGGAAGGTGTCAGTTGAATGTTTTTCTTCTTTACAAGAGGGAGGCGTAAGTTCAAGTGACGCATTTTAGGTCAGGGTAAAAAAAAAGACCATGCAAAGCCAACGTCTCCCTCTCCATATTTCATGATTCTTGTCAGATAGATAACTGAATCAGAAAATAAGTTTCATTCTTTCCCAATCGGTAATTATTTTTTATATATACTATTTGGTAAAAATCCCTATATAAAACAATCATACTCAAAGCAATCGAACAAAAATCATGAAATATGGAGTCAAGAACTTTTTCCATAGGAGAAATTATTTAGAGAAACAACTAAATAGAGCTTAAATCTACATCTTGTGCGCCTCTTTAGAAATTTATCAAGTGATAGAAAAAAAGTTTTACCATTGAACTACATGTCCTTGAGATTCAGAGTCTGAGATAGGAATGCACGGAGGTACTCCCTCAATGTGAATTAAAATGCTAGTGAGCCAAGCATAAATCATATACGAATATTTTTCAAATGGATAGGCCATCACCATATAATCATATATGAATGGTTATGATTACCTACTGTTGTGAATGCCATGCCAGGCCCGTATGGATACGTCAGCAACAGCCATCATGCCAGTAAGATATTTGATTAGTATTGAGTATCTTATTGTAATCAGGCCCGTTTAGGCTAATTGTTAGGTAACGGGCTGATTGAGAATAATCAGGCCAATTAGTGGCCCATTAGCTTGGCCAGATGGCGCGCGCCCCTAGGCAGACGTGCCATCTTTTCCCTTTATATGTTGGGCATCTTCCTCAGTTGGAGGTTATGCAATAGAAACCATTTTCAAGTTATTACTTTTCTTCTTTCTTTTCCTTTTGCCGTCGATCGATACCCTTGTTGTGACCTTGCCGGTCACAACATTGGTATTAGAGTGGTGCCAATCTGAGAGCAATCATGCCTCCTCGCAAACAACCACTGGGAATGCCAGAAATCGGGGAGGAACCTAAGGCGGCAAAAGAGGTGACTAGTCCACGACCGACGACGGAATCAAACCAGGAGGTACTGATCGCCATGATCAGTGCGCTTGGTGTCCGACTACAGAATTTGGAGATGATCCATTCTCAAAACCCGGCCATCCAGACAGCTACAGTCACTCCTCCACCGCCACCACCAGGAGGTCTGGGCGGTTCAGTTCGACAAGCGGGGTCCAGTGTGCTGGGCGGCTCTACATAGGCCCTGAATGCTGGGTCTTCCATCGCACATGGAATCCAACTGGGTTCCTTTAATCCCGGCGCTGAAGAGGGCAGATCTGGCCTTGAGAGACGAGGCACGCCAGGTGTTCGAGGAAATGACACAATGAATCCGCACCTGCGAAATGTCCAGCATGAGTTGGATGCAGATTGGGAGGAGTCTCTAGGCTATCGCGGAGGCCAGAGGGGTAGCGCAGAACCCAGGTTGGCGCGGGCTCCAATTCCCACGATTTAATGGTGAAGAGGACCCCGTGGAATGGCTATACAAGGCTGACAAGTTCTTCGTCTATCAGGGGACTTTTTCAGATGCCAAACGCCTGCGTGTTGCCGCTTTTCACTTAGATGGAGACGCTTCGGTTTGGTACCAGGCCTTTGAGAAGGAGGTACGATTTCCGACTTGGGCATCGTTCTTGGATGAGTTGTGCATCCAGTTTGGGCCGAACGAATTTCATGATTTCAACGAGATGCTCTCCACCATTAGGCAAACGACAACAGTGAGGGCATACTATTCAGAGTTTATGAAGATTGCGAACCGCTTACCAGAATGGCAAGTCGGAGCACTGGTTGGCACTTTCAAGCGCGGCTTGAAACCAGAGATAGCGGATGAAATGCGGCATTTTCCTTGTCAAACGATAAGGGATGTGGTGCGTCATGCACGCATTGAAGAGGAGAAGCTGGCCAGACAAAGGAGAGGGGGACGTGGGAGTTTTCCAGCAAGGACTCCTGCTAGCCCAGTGCCGGGGCCGCTGCCGTCTCCTGCTCCATATCCCAGTTGACCTACGACGACTGGCTCTGTTGTTCACCCTGTTCGGCGCCTCACACCTGCTCAGATGGAGGAGCGTCGCGCCAAGGGGCTATGCTACAGATGCGATGAAAAGTTTGTTCCCAGGCACAGGTGCGCAGTACGGGGAAGTTTACTCATAGAAGAAGTCGACGAGGATGTTTCTTTCCAGGCCGAGGAGATGGCACCAGAGTACCCCGACGTGCAACCTAAAATCTTCGTGCATGCCTACTCAGGGGCCTTCACCCCACGCACCATGCGGGTACAGGGACTCCTCAAGCGACATGAGGTTGCGGTATTGATTGACAGTGGGTCAACCCACAATTTCATCAACGACAAGGTAGCACAGCGATTGGGTTGCTATGTGTCCGATGCCAAGCCATTTTACGTGCTCATTGGGGACGGCAAACACCTCAGAAGTTCAGGGGTATGCCCCCAAGCCGCCCTTACTATTCAAGGCCACACCTTCATCACAGACTTGTTCCTACTGCCGACGAAGGGGACGGATGTGGTCCTAGGGGTCCAATGGTTGCAGGACCTCGGGGATGTGGTCTGAAACTTTAAGGACCTCATTATGGACTTTGAGGTGCACGAACAGCGGGTTCGCCTCCAAGGGGCCCAACCAGGTGCTTTGCATACGGCCCAGGCGGTAGGGTCTCTCTTCAAGTTCGTGCCACAGGGGCTCTTGTTGCAGCAACGGGCAGTGGTGGATGTTGAGCAAACGGACATACCGGAGGACTTGCGTTCTTTGCTCGATGATCATGCCGACATATTCTCGGAGCCAACCGGCCTACCACCTGCCCGATCACACGATTATGCCATTCCACTCCTACCTAATGTTGTGCTGGCCAATGTGCGCCCATACCGCTACCCTCATATTCAGAAAGCGGAGATTGAGCGCCTGGTGCACGACATGCTGCAGTCCGGTATTATTCAACCCAGCAACAGCTCCTTCTCCTCGCCGGTTCTAGTGGTCCGAAAGGAGGATGGGTCTTGGCGATTTTGTGTCGATTATCGCGCCCTGAATGCTATTACAGTTAAAGACAAGTACCCAATTCCAGTTATAGAGGAGCTGTTGGATGAACTGGTCAGTGCCACGGTATTTAGCAAACTCGACTTGCGCGCAGGATATCATCAAATCTGTATGAAACCGTCAGATGTCCACAAAGTTGCATTCTAGACACATGACGGTCATTTCGAGTTCTTGTCATGCCCTTCGGCATGACAAATGCTCCTGCTACCTTCCAAAGTCTCATGAATGATTTGTTCCGGCCATTTCTCGGACAGTTAGTCCTGGTTTTCTTCGATGACATCCTCATATACAGCCAGTTGTGGGACGCACACTTAGAACATTTGCGGTCAGTTTTCTCCATTTTATGAACTCATTCCTTATTTCTTAAACGGTCGAAGTGTTCTTTTGGTAGCAAACAGGTGGAGTACTTGGGTCATGTCATTTCGCACAAGGGCGTTTCCACTGACCCCTCAAAGGTAGCTGCCATGCTATCCTGGCCGGCACCCACCTGTGTCAAGGTCTCTGAGGCTTTCTAGGGCTGACAGGGTATTACCGCAGATTCATCTGCTAGTATGGGATTATTGCCAGCCCACTGACCGCACTACTCAAAAAGGGGGTCTTTGCATGGACAGAAGAAGCGCATAAGGCTTTTGAGCGCCTAAAGCAGGCTATGGTTACTGCACCTTTTTTGGTCTTGCCAGATTTCACTCTTCCCTTTGTGGTGGAAACGGATGCATCGGATACAGGCATGGGGGTGGTCCTCTTGCAGAATGAACGACCGGTGGCCTTCTTTAGCAAATCTCTCGCCGGCCGGTCTTTGACACTTTCAGCCTATGAGAGGGAAATGCTGGCCATTGTTCATTCAGTAACCAAGTGGCGTCCTTATTTGCTGGGTCTATGCTTCATTATCCATTCCGATCATCAGCCATTGAAGTATTTTCTTGAGCAACGGGTGTATACACCAGCACAGCAGCGTTGGGTCAGTAAGCTTCTGGGGTATGATTATGAGATCGTTTACAAGAAGGGGTCTGAGAATACTGTCGCGGATGCTCTTTCACGGCGCTCGATGGCGAGTGCCTGTATGGCTATGATTGGGCCGACTTGCCCCTTTCTTCCTGACCTGCGTTGCGCCTATACTGAGGACCCCGACACTAGCCAGTTGATCGAACGTCTCCACGGGCATCAATTGGATGATCCTTCCTTCACTTGGCATGGTGACACTTTATTTTGGAAAGGGAAGCTGTGGGTGCCTAACAGCGGGGACTTGCGTCGGCGTATTCTTTCTCATTTTCACGACACACTAATGGCGGGACATGAGGGTGTCTTCCGGACCTACAAATGGGTGAGCCAGAGTTTTCTGTGGCCTGGAGTAAGAAAGGACGTTCAAAATTATGTGGCTGCTTGTGACACTTGCCAGCGCGCCAAGGCTGTCACTACCTCTCCCCAGGGTCTCGTTCAACCCCTCCCCATTTCGGATCAGATATGGGAGGATATCTCTATGGACTTTGTGGAAGCCTTGCCTGCGGTCCAAGGAAAGTCGGCCATTCTTGTGGTGGTGGACCGACTCTCAAAATATGCTCATTTTTGTGCTTTGAGCCATCCTTTTACAACCCCGACGGTTGCTGAAACCTATGTCAAAGAGATCGCTCGGTTACACGGCATGCCTAAGACTATCATCTTGGATCGAGACAAGGTTTTCATTTCTGCATTCTGGCGTGAGTTTTTTGCTCTCCAAGGTACGAAACTCACCATGAGCACAGCTTACCATCCCCAGACAGATGGCCAGACGGAGGTCGTCAACAGGTGTGTGGAGCAATATTTGCACTGCTTTGTGGGGGATCAGCCCCGTAAATGGTTACAACTTCTTCCCTGGGCTGAGTGGTCTTATAATACGGCTTATCACACACGGACGGGGTTTACACCATTTGAAGTTGTCTATGGCCGTCCACCCCCTTCCGTCCTCTCTTATGTGCCCCACAAGTCGTCCGTTGCTGAGGTCGACTATTTGCTTCAAACAAGGGATGAGGTTTTCCGGCAGCTGAAGACCAATCTCGTAGTCGCCCAGAACCGTATGAAACAAATTGCTGATAAGAAGAGGACCGATCGGGCCTTCCTGGTGGGTGATTTGGTTTACGTGTCCTTCCTACCACAGTGCCAGACCTCCTTGTTCAGAACGGATCAGGCCAAGTTAGCACCTCGTTATCATGGGCCATATTCTGTGCTCGAACATATCGGGCCCGTTGCTTATCAGCTGGCTCTACCCCCGGGGTCATTGGTGCACCCGGTTTTCCATATTTCACGCCTCCGTCGTTTTATGGGAGATGCATCGTCGGTCACTATAGGCGGACCCTTATCTCTTCTGCCTCATGTGGCTACGGATACTCTAGTGCCAGCGTCTATCATTGACAAAGGACGCGTTCGAAGGGCAGGTCGTCGCATTGTTACAGAGATCTTGGTGGCATGGAAGGGCCATTCGCTGGAAGATGCTACGTGGGAAGTGGAGGACGACATTCTGGCTCGTTTTTCGGATTGGTCGCCTTGAGGTCAAGGCGATAAGCGGAGCGTGGTGGATTGTTGTGAACACCATGCCAGGCCCGTATGGATACGTCAGTGGGCCAACATCAGCAGCAGCCATCATGCCATTAAGATATTTGATTAGTATTGTGACGACCGTAAATTTTATAGTATTTAAAAAGGAATTTCTTGGCTTTAAGGTATGCATTTATTTAAGTTTTCAAAAATCTTTCAAAAATTCAAAATTCCGCCAGGGCCGATCGATCGTGTTTTGGGATGATCGATCGGTAGCCGATCGATCTTGTATTTTTGCCGATCGATCGCCATAAAATTTGTGATTTTTGATTTGATCTTGATTGGAGATTTTGTTAATTGGAAAATGTGATTCATGGTTAGTGTGGCACGTTGGTTTGGTCTCTTTTGACCTAAGAATATTAAGTATGTATATGTGTATATGTGTCATTTTTGAAATCCATTTGATTTGTGAATTTTTCATGAGATATTATTGTTGAATATGATTAATTGAAATTCTAAACAACCTATCTAATGCATGGGACGAGTTTGCCTTGAGTGGAGGTGGTTGAGTGTTGTGTTAATGAGTTGAGTGGAGTTAGTTGAGTGTTAGCTCTAATTGCCATGCAATTGACCCATTTAACTCTTTTCTTGTAAACCCAAGAGTCACTTTGAAAGTTGGAAAATCTGGAATTTTTTGCTGAATCTGAGCCATTGGTTAAAGGATTGATCAAGGGTGGAGATTCATTTGAAAAATCTATAAATAGGCTTGTAGAGGGGGCGGTTTTGCTTAGTGCTCAAAGACCTGAGCACCTCAATCTCTCTCTCTCTCTCTCTCTCTCTCTCTCTCTCTCCCTCTCACTTTTTCCGGCCGGCGGCAACCTTTCTCCGGTCGTGGTTCGTGGTGGTCCAAGCAAGGTCGACCGGAGTGGTGGTGGTGCGACATTGTCAGAGTCAAGAGTGTTCGGGAAGTTTCGGCATCTACAACCAAGTAGGATGATTCTTTTCCCACCCTTCTATTCTTTGTTGATGATTGATCGGATGATAAGATAAATGTTGATGTTCTTAATGGTGTAATTGTAAACTTTGATCTCTCGGTGTCGAAATCCTGAATTGATATTCCCCATGATTTTTCTTGAATTTTGATAGCGTAAGAGTTACTTCTCAATCACTTCTTCATGTTGAAAAGTTAGACTTCTTTGTTAATCTAAATCCTGCTTGTGTTCCCTTTGCATGTGATAATGCTATTTGTATATCCACGCTCTTTCTAGTATAAAGTTTGAATCTTTGGGCACTTTAGTGCTTTTCCGTGTTTGACATTTCATATTCTATATGTAAGTTATTATAACTATTACTACCTGTAAAATATTATCTAAATAGATAATCGTATAATGTATAATGTATAATGTATGACAATGAGAAATTATTCCCTGTATGACTATTCCTCTGTGATTTCAGTCATGTTTGACATTTTGATCAGTGTATCTTGAGTCTTGTAGTTGTCCGAAATTATATGTATCACTTGAATAATAAGTTATGGAAATGACTATGCAATCGGATTATAAAGACTAAGAAAAAGTTGAATCATAAACTGAGAATTTCAGAACCTATAAAGCTCTGTAAAAATCTTAAGAAACACTAAATTAAGGTCAGAAAAAGACCAATATGGGATTACTAAAGATAGTACAACAGCAAATAAAATATATCATAAGAAACTTGGTCTCGGCCAGGAGAAATCCTGCGCAGGCAGACTGCAGTAGAAAAATGATAACTAATTATACACTAATCAGAAAATTAAGATTTTTATCAACCTGGAAAGTAGACATCAGAGGGCTATACTAGATAAAAATTTCAAAGATTGAATTAAATTGTACAGAATGTAGTAACCTGATAAAGTGAGCTGTTCTGTTTTGGACAGAACACAGTTTCTGATTTTAAAAAGACTTAAAATCATAATAAACCTAAGATGCTTAAGAATAATTGATAATTAAGACTTTAATTAAGTCTAATATGATTTATAAGACACTAAGAACAATAACCTTAAAAGTATTTTACGGTCTTAGAGCCAAATGAGGTGTCTCATAATAATTATCCTTTTTGTTCTTCTCTTGGTCCATTTATGACGCAAGAATAATCGAAGCTTGAATTCTATGTCTCCGACGTGGTCTACCTGAGACACGTCATTCTAAGACGGGGATTATCAATTCTAGGAATAGATACAACTCTGAAGAAAGTGGACTTGAACTTTTGGAAAATCTTGTGGTGTGTCTCTCTTAGTCGGGTCTCACTTGAGTTCCCAGACTAATTCATAATTTGATTTGGATTATGCTTTTCACTCCTACGAAGAGTCGGAACTTTAGAAGTCTTGTTCTAAGCCTTTTGACATTAGGGCTAGTTGAATTGTTTCTCCGCTAAGTAGCATTTAAAGCTCTTAGTCGGAATCATAGTATGCTCACAAGCCATTGCTAGATCTTGCGAGATCTCCGATTTATTGAACCTCTGTAGTTCAGCCGATGACGGCAACCGCGTGCGCTTAGATTATATGATATTACGGAAGGTCTGCATTCTCCGCCCATTGTGCCCGTAAGCACTGATGGGGCCAGCATCCCTAGACGCATGGCAAGGTTCCTCTGAAGAACCTCTAGGATGTTCTGGTATTGATGAAGATTTGAGAGCAGAAATTGTACTTTGACACTTTAGTTGTCCAATGCTTATTATCTTACCTTCACTACTTTATGAAAGTCTTTGAAGTATCTTTGACCTTAATGCGTCTTGAATGGCAGTTGGTTCCAGGTAACTGATCTTAGTCCTTGATGAACCTGAGTCTGTTAAATCATACATCTTTGAGTCTTCTCTTATTTTCCAGTGTGGGTTTTCTGTATCCTACTGGGTATTTCCTATGGAATACTCACGCATCCTCTGATGCAGGATTTAAGGAGGAACAGAAGTGATGTTATCCAGCTGCAAGGTTTGATGGCTGAAGCGTAGAAGACTAGTTTCTTTATGTTTTGCTATTTTGATGTTTGGACTTGCGGCCTGCGTGCCAATTGCTCTTTTGTGGTTGTTAAGACATTTTCAGATATTGTAATAGATATTTAGACTTCCTTTATGTTATTCTACTTTTTGTAAGTAAAAGTTATTTAAGTCATGATGATCCTGCAAGTCCCATAATATTTAAATGGGGTAAGCGTAAACTCGAGTATTCGGTCCGTCCCAGGTTTCCTACCCTATAACCGTCATTGGATTGACGCTTCCGCGTAATTTGGGTCTTGGAAATTTGGGGCGTGACAAGTATTGCGTATCTTATTGTAATCAGGCCCGTTTAGGCTAATTGCTAGGTAACGGACTGATTGAGAATAATCAGGCCAATTAGTGGCCCATCAGCTTGGCCAGATGGCGCGCGCCCCTAGGCAGACGCGCCATCTTTTCCCTTTATATGTTGGGCATCTTCCTCAGTTGGAGGTTATGCAATAGAAACCATTTTCAAGTTATTACTTTTCTTCTTTCTTTTCCTTTTGCCGTCGATCGATACCCTTGTGACCTTGTGATCGTTTAAATATAAAACCCTTACAAGTGCACAAGGTAATTGTACTACGGCGAGTATTAAGAAGGGTTGTCGAACCTCAGGGATGGATTAATCTTTTACCAAATTCAAAAGAAAGTAGCAATGTTGATTCTAGACTAAGAAAGCAATGAACTTTTAACTAAATTAAGTGAGATTTAATCAATGTGGAGAAGACCAAGGCTTCGAATCCACCACAATAAACTAGTGTATCGTTTCTCTCTCTCTTTTGAATAAAGATTTCCAATTGGCTAGCATATTCCTCTCAGACATACGCTTGTCAACTCAAAATATAGTGCTCTCCTCTCGGTTGTAACACATAAAACGGTTAAAACATTGAATTGTGATCTATCTCTCTCGAGTATAAACCAATGAAATTTTATTGATATATAACACCTCAGTCTACTTACGTTCCTCTCGGATACGCAAGTATTCTTTAGATTGAAACTCACAACAATCCACTCTTGTCTCTCTCGATTACAAAGAACAAATCTTTATTGAATTAACAATGATTATATAATAAAATCCGTACACCAACTAGAGTAAAAACATAAGATGAGAGAAAAGAAACTACACAACCAGATTATTGGGCTTCATCTACGCCTTGAAAAAGTGTTTAGCCTCGCATCGGAAGGGAAATCACCATTGTGTTCTGCATCTCCTTCTCTCCTTTGCTCTTGCCTCCAATAAAGATCAAAAGTTTATTCTCTGGCTTCTCCAAGATTGATTCTATCATGCCCAAAACGTTCTCCCACAAGGTCTATTTATAAGTTTGAAGAGAAACCACGAAGTCCCCTTTTGAAATCCGAGTCGAAATAGGTCTTAATTCCGCTTTTCCTTATACGGCAATCGATCGCTCCGTATTGACGATTGTTCACTGTCCGATCGATCGCATTCCTCCGTTATTTTTCTCCGATCGATCTCTTTGCCGATCGACGCCGCATAATACCGATCGATCGTAGTTACTGTCTTCATGATTGAAAAATTCCAGTAGATACGATCGATCATTTTGAGGTCCGATTGATCGTTTCCTTTAATACACTGCTTTTGCGGCTCTGGCAATCGATCGCAATGATATCCGATCGATCGTTGTTACTGTTCATGAAATTCAAATAGCTATAAATTTCTGCTCTGAACTCTGAATTGTGCGTGGTTGGTGGCATTGGAAAGCTTTAATATGAAGCTTGAATCAGTCCAATCCGACATATGTACACGAAGTTATGATGATTTAAACATTTGAGTTACTTTTCTCCTCATTTATGTGTATTACTCTTGTTTCCTAGAAAAACCAAAAATTATATTAAAGTAGTAGTTATTCTAATCAAACACTAGCATAAACATAAGTTTAGGAGATAATAAAATGCATATTTCATGTGTAGATCACACCCCCAAACCTAGATTTTGCTAATCCCTAACAAAACAAAACAAAACAAAATCAAACAAACAACTAAAGGAACTAATGCATAAAAATAAACACCACTTTCGTAGGAAACACGATTGCATTGAGCGTATGCAACAAGCCGTTAAACCTCTGGGTGTCCCCAGTAGGACGAGTTGTGTCTCGTGAGGGTTTGCAGCCATGCTACCCACAAACATGTATTTACAAACCTAATTAACCTAAGTTCAAACAAAACAAAAATAAAAACAGTGCAAAACATGCAAACCTATTATCCCGACAAATGCAAACTACAATGCTTAAGAAAATCAACCACATGTACTTGGTTCATAATCAACAGGAATATAGAAGCCCTCAAGTAAGTGGTTTTATTCCACACTTTCATCTTGGAAATTTCTGCTCAAATATTATATAGCATGATAACATAAATAATAGAAAGTGTAGAATATTATAGCAATACACTCTAAATTTCTGTTTTATACAGATCCAATGTCACCCATTAACCAGAGAACATCATAATCTAAATAGTCATCGTAATCTTTAGGTTCATGATAGCACAGATCTGCGCGCCTCCTTCGGGTCCATCATTCTAGATTTGAGAGGATAATACACCACAAACCTTTTTTTTTTGCTAGGATTGTGTAAATCCTGACTTCAAGATGCTTATGTTTAGCAATGACTCAAGCCAATGACTCCCAACCAATTGGGTTAGGGCATTAGGTTTTAAGAGACCGCTTCGGGCCCGAGCATCAGCCTAAGTTAATCCTATAAAGTCAAGCAGCCCCTTTGTTTCATTTTGTTTTCATTTTTGTTTTAATTTTCAGCACATATATTTTAGCACATCTTTATTTTGTCCAGGTTGTATTATACTCTCAACCTATTTCCGGTTCCAATCCCTTGCCATAGCCAAGTAAATGGTCTATCATGATCTTTTAAGCTCAACAGATAACTACACATCATCCAATGACTATGACTAAAGACATCCCACTGTAGATTAGCATTCAACAAATCTCTAGATGGTATTACTTTATGTAACTAGTGTGTGTGAGTGAGTTTTCTTAGTTCAGGCACCTCTTTCAAGAGGACTGTAACAGAAAGGTATGCTCAGTTAAGTGTATCTATCCTCCAGTATACTTACTCACACTTCCAATGTAAATTAATCTCCTAAGAATTGTAGCATGCATCATTACGGGATAAACTATCAAATTCTAACAAAAATACTAACAAACATCTTAAAACTACTCAAACAAATTTAACACTTTTTTTTTCCTTTTTATTTTCTTTTTCTGATTTTACAATGAAGCACATCCTCTCCCCCAAACCTAATATAAGCATTGTCATCAATGTACAATAAAGACAAAATACAATGATCACAAAAGGTAAAAAGAGAAAGAGAAAGGAAAACACCAGAGGAAGTGGACTAGAAATCCCGATCGTCGCCATCACCATCGCCTGGAGGAAAACGCCATGCATGAAGAGAATCGACTATGGAGTCGAGGCATTCCGTAATAGCATGTTGGGAGTCCATAAGCACCTGCTGTGGCTGGCGAATCTCCTGCTGTGACTGGCGAATCTCCTGCACATGGCCAGTGAGATCACTGATCTGTTGCTGCATCGTCGTCCATGGTGGTTGAGCAGGCTCACCCTCAGGTATCTCAGCGTGTTCCTCAAGACGGGGAGCTCGTGGCCACCCGCGTCATGTATGGCCCATCATTCGGTTATACGCATCCACTCCAATGGGCCCCAGTCCATGAGATACTCGAGAATGCTCAGGAAAATGCACCCCATGGGTCAGAAATACCCGCTCTAAAATGTATGGATATGGTAACCTCTCATCTTTTCGGCCCACCATCATTTGCTTCATCCGGCCAAAGACGAATGAAGGCAAGTCAAGATCACGGCGCCGAGTATCGTCGCCGAATACATAGAGTAAATCAGTCATAGTTCGGTCGACTTTCTCTTTCCGAGCCAACCATACATCATGCTGTAGAATTAAAAAGGCAAAGCGAAACTCAGCTCGCATGCTGATGGCGGCCAGATAGCTAGAGGTCCCAGGTCCTACTGCAGATCCCATCAATCGCCCTGTGATATTCTAGTACGGAGGAAACTGATATCCATCAAAATCAGGGTGATGAATCGTACCTCTGTCACACCCTATGGCGCTAGCAATATCGGCGACCCAGACCCTGATAGGGATACCACATACAACGCTCTAAATGGTCACCCGCTCTGGATTATCATTGTCTTCAATGGTACCATTTGCATAGAATTCCAGAACCGGATCCTCGTGGACCATTGCAAATGCATTCTGCCTTTTTGCAGCGATATGGGTGAAATAGTTCACCCAATCCGGCCGGTCCTCGATCCATCTTTGAGTTGGAAGATCGGGAATAGACGGGTTCAGGACCACCTGCCTCTCATATTGTATGGGTCGTGGCTGTGCAACAAGTTCAAGTGGAGGGGTGGAAGGAGCAGGACGTGATGAAGAGGCTTCACCTCTTGAGCGTTTGTGAGCGACTGATTTCTGAGGCATTGTACCTGAAAACCAAAGATAATAGTGAAAATCTAATTCAAGGTACAAGAATATGCAGCATGTAATTGCAGATCCACTTCACAATTTTCGGTTTTTTTTCAGAAAATAATAATGAATTTCCTAAAAATAAAAAATAAAAAATTTTATGAAAACTTAGGAAATCGAAAGGAATCATCATGCATAACAAAAATTGCAATCATTAATATAGAAGTATGCATGAGAGAGATATATATCCCCGAAATCTGATTTCGAATTTTTTTTTTAAATATAGCAAAACACTGTTCACCGCAAGAACACAAATCCTAAAAATTAAATAAAACACCTAAAATCGAAGAATCAGAAGCTGAAAGTCACGTATAAGCATTGCAATAATCAATATAAGGGCATGCATGAGAGTAATCGCAACAATATCTACCGAAAACTAAGAAAAATCGAGTTTTTAAGTTTCGGCTTACCGGAAGAAAAATGAGTGATTGTGATGAAAGGAGTGGGAAATCACGGAAACAGACACCGGATCTGGATTCTACGTGCAAAAATCCTTTGGGGTGCGGAGTTTCAGCTCAAACAAGGGTAAAAAACGGCGGCGGCGAGTGGAAATAGATTTTAAGGGCGAGGAAGACGACCCGCGATCGATCGCATTTTTAGCCGATCGATCGTTGTATAAATTGAGAACAACGCCCGTTAGATTGAAGATGAACGGTGTTGATGTACCGCAGAGTGATCGATCGCACAGATAAGGCGTCGATCGGATGGCGATCGATCGTTCATATCCGATCGATCGTATCTACTATTCTTCGATTTTTAAAAAAAAAATTTTTTTTTGAGCATATCATCTCCCCCAAACCTAGTATGAACATTGTCCTCAATGTGAATCAAAATATAGCATGACAATGAGCATATAACAAAGAAAATCATATAAAGGAGAAAATACACTTGAATACGTGGGTTGCCTCCCACCAAGCACTTAGTTTAACGTCTTCAGCCACACAGAGCCACAATCATTTTGTAATTATCGGATCAATTAAATACACCAGCCCGTCATCTAGGTCACCCGGTGCCTCGAGATAGGGTTTTAGACGGTGGCCATTAACTTTGAATGTACTCCCATCTTTTGGATTTGTGATCTCAACAGCACCATGTGGAAATACTTCTTTGACAATAAAAGGCCCAGACCACCGAGATCGGAGCTTCCCAGGAAATATGTGCAGCCTAGAGTTGTAAAGTAGTACCTTCTGATCAGGCTGAACGGACTTTCTGAATATCATCTTGTCATGTACGGCTTTGGTCCTCATCTTGTAGAGTTTGGCATTCTCATATGCATCAAAGCGCATCGCCTCTAATTCACTCAGTTGGAGTTTTCGCTGCTCACCGGCTTCATCCATATCAAAGTTGTAGGCCTTAATAGCCCAATAAGCCCGATGTTCCAACTCTACAGGTAAATGGCAAGCTTTGCCATATACCAATCTATAAGGAGATATACCAATAGGGGTCTTGAATGCTGTCCGGTAGGCCTAGAATGCATCATTCAGTCTCAAGGACCAATCCTTTCTATCGGGGCGAACCGTCTTCTCCAGAATCTCCTTGATTTGGCAATTAGAGACCTCCACTTGGCCACTCGTCTGAGGATGATATGGTGTGGCAACCTTGTGGGTGACAGAGTATTTCTTGAGAAGAGTTTCAAAAGACCTGTTACAAAAATGAGAACCTCTGTCACTGATAATAGCTCGAGGAGTTCCAAACCTGCTGAAAATATTAGATTTCAGAAATTCCAGCACAACTTTATGATCATTGGTCCTAGTGGCAACAGCTTCAATCCACTTAGACACATAATCCACAACAACAAGAATATATGCATGACCAAAAGATGGCGGAAAGGGTCCCATGAAATCGATACCCCATACATCAAACATTTCAACAATCAATATGGGTTGTAGGGGCATCATATTCCTTTTAGACAAAGCTCCTAGTTTTTGACACCTATCGCAAGATTGACAATAAGCATGAGCGTCTTTAAATAGAGTTGGCCAATAAAAACCGCTTTGAAGTACTTTGGCCGCAGTTTTCTTACCACCGAAGTGTCCACCACAAGCATGAGAGTGACAAAAAGATAGGATGCTATGAAACTCACTCTCAGGGACACATCATCTTATGACTTGGTCAGCACATATCTTAAACAGGTCAGGGTCATCCCAATAGTAATGTTTGACTCGAGAGAAAAGTAAGTCTTTATCATGTTTAGACCAAAAGGTTGGGATTTGACCCACAGCAAGATAATTCACAATATGTGCAAACCAAGGTGGAGATGTAGTGGAGACAGCAAAGAGCTGCTCATCAGGGAATGAATCTCTTAGAGGGTCATGACTATGCAGATCAGGAATAGGAATTCTGGATAGATGATCAGCCACGACATTCTCAGAACCCTTTTTATCTTTAATTTCAAAATCAAATTCATGCAGGAGTAAGATCCAACGAATCAGCCTCGGCTTGGCATCCTTCTTAGAAAGAAGGTACCGCAAGGCTGTATGATCAGAGAAAATAATGATCTTACTCCCCAAGAGGTATGACCTGAACTTATCTAATACAAACACAACAGCAAGCAACTCTTTTTCAATGGTGGTATAATTCAATTGTGCATCATTGAGTGTCTTGCTCAAATAATAGATAACATGAGGAATTTTGTTTATGCGTTGTGTTATGCATGAAAAATACACATTTTTATATGCCTTTTTACCTGTTTGTTAGTCATAATTTCTAATTAAAATAAGGAATAAAGTAAGTTTTAGTAATTAGTTGAGTAATTAGGAATTGAATAAGTATTTTGCTTTAAATGACTCAATTTAGATATGTTCTGTAATATTTGGTGCGTCTAATTTGGGACATGTTTTATTATGTATTGGTTCGCGTGCTCATACTGCAGAAGAGCCAAAAGTGAAGCCATTAGACGGGTTTTGAAATGCCAAAGTGACCCAAGAGCTGATATCACGCGCATTGAAGATCTGAACCGTTGATGAGTCACTTAAGAGAAGACGGGCGCTGAGTTAAGATAAAGAGCCATTCAGAATCGATCCAGCGGACGACATTACTACATCTGGTTTTAAACAAGTAAAAGAAAAAAAAATAGAATTGAAGAGAACCGGATCAGTGGTTCGTTGGGCCAGTTTGGTTCGAAGAAAAAAAGAAAAATAAAAACAAAAGAAAACCCGATCTTCTGCTAGGGTGTCCTTCAGAACAGAGAGCGCTAGAGCTCTCTGCTCGAGCGCTCATGGCGAAATCAGGCCGATGAACGCCCTGGGTTCCGGCGAAGATGGAGGCGATGGGCAACAGTTGGGTTCCGGCGATCGATGAGGAGGTCACGGCGGGGCATTGCAGACGAGGGAATCGAGCAACAAAGGAACAGCAGAAGGACGGCAGTTCGATGGTCAACGGCGAGGCCGATTACAACGGTGAGGAAGAAGATGGTGGAGATTCTGAGACAGCAGAAATGCGTCGGCGATGTTGATGGAGATGCGAAGGTACCGGCGGTTCCGGAGCGAACAGAGCAACCTCTATTTTGGAAAGTTCTAGATTTGGAAAAAATGCTTGCAACAAAGTTGAATCGTAAAATCAATTTTCTGCTATGGCCTCATAATGGTAAGCGTGCATTTTCAGTTCAATCAACGATTTCAAAGAGGTCGATTTTGGCTTTCAATTGGAAAGATGTGTTTTTGGGTGCTTCGGCTCTGTTCCGGAATGGTTTAAAGATGGGATTTTTATTACACACTTGGACGGGATTCAGTGCGAATTAAGCTGCAAACTGACTGATTTGGAAGGTGGTCAAAGGGAAGGTTCTGATTTGCACGAAATTGGCTTAGGAAAGGCCTGATTTTGGAAGAAAAAAGGATTGTTCTTTCAGTCTATATAAACAGAGACAGAGCAGAAGAGTCGAGGGGGGTCGACCATTGGAGGAGACGACCAAAACGAGTTTTTCTTTATTTGTTTTCCAGTTAGAATTCTTGTTTTTCTCTATTTTATTTTCATTCCGAATTGTTGTTGCTGAAGAAGAAATCTGTTCGAACTGTGGTTGTGAACAGTAACCCGAGAGAGAAGAACAGTGCATGTTTTGCTAATTTTCCTATTATTCCGAAATTATTGTAAGTTAAATCTTATTTTTAATTTAAATGAATTCCTTTATTATTGTACTTCAATTCTTTAGCATGAGTAGCTAATCTCATATCTAGGGCTGAGATGAAGCCATGATTAGTTGTAGGAATAGTATTCATGTGATGCAATTGCTATTTCAAATTAATGCGTTTTAACGATTGTTATTCTCAAATTAATTGCATTGAGTTATATGTTTAATATGCTATTTGGATATTACTTGTGATTTATCAAATGATGGATACACGTAATGATTTGAATCTCATCTGTTGATATGCAAGAGAATACAAAATTCTATTTAAAAATTTATATACTTTCATGCTGAAATCTTCCGTAGGAGAATAGATTGAATTCCAATTCTCTACGAGATAATCGTGAGAACAATTGCAGATTTTAAATAATTATTTTTATGATTGTCATGTGCTGATGTTCCCGAATGGTTTAAAGATGGGATTTTTATTACACACTTGGACGGGATTCAGTGCGAATTAAGCTGCAAACTGACTGATTTGGAAGGTGGTCAAAGGGAAGGTTCTGATTTGCACGAAATTTTCTTAGGAAAGGCCTGATTTTGGAAGAAAAAAGGATTGTTCTTTCAGTCTATATAAACAGAGACAGAGCAGAAGAGTCGAGGGAGGTCGAGCGAGAGAGAGACGACCAGCCAGTAGCTTCTTGCAATTTTTTTACAGTTTCAAATTTTTATTTCAATTTTGTCTCCTTTCATTCTGTTTCATCTTAGCTGCTGTATTAGATTGAAGTTGTATGAACTGTTGCTCGAGACAGACGACCGAGAGCAGTTTTCATTGTTACCGTTCTTTTACAATTTTTATTTTCAGTGTTAGGAGTTTTATTTTATACTTGTGTAATTCGAGTTCAATTGTAAATCGGGAGATTCAATTGCAAGGAGTGACACTTTGTGGCTGATTCAAAGGAAGATCAAAGTTGATATTTTTATTTATTTCTTCAAGTCAAGTAAGTTAATTCTTTTAGTTCCAATGAGTTTTATTATGCATTTTACCTGTGTTTTAGTTAATATGTGTGGCTAGATTTGTTGCTAAGGCTAGGATGAGGCTGTAGTAGTTGTAGAGAATGCCTGATATGTGAAAGTTGATATTTTTCTCCTAGGATTATGCTATAATGTTTATGCATTCCTGTTGTTAATTGCGTAGTTATTTTCGGATATAGCATTAATCATGTTTTTGCTATGATTTGGAATTACTATTGTCAATACATGCTTGTTTTAATTGGTTAAATAACAAATCGGATACTAGTTGTGATTTACTCGTAAGTGGATACATCTAGTGATTTGAGTTGTTAATTTAAATAGCATGAAGGACGTAATTTTTGCATGAGTAATTGTGCATTAAAGTAAAATCTTCCGTAACAACGTGAATAGGATTCTAGATTGTTACGAGTATTTGGAGAATGATAAATAATTGATGGGTTAGGGTTCTCTATAATTTATTGCATGTCGATTCCAAAGCCTTAGTATTTTATTAATTTGATAAAGTTCAGATTTTTATTCCGTTAATTGATTTCAATTAGTCGTTAGTTAGTTAATCAATTTCTATAAGTTTCATAGTTTAGTCAAGGGTTTAGTTAGGATTCGATTAGATTTCCGCTACACAAGTCCCTGTGGGTTCGACCTCGTAAGAATTGTGCGACTATACTCCAAACACAATTCGTACACTTGCGAGTAAAATTAAGAAGATTAATTAAAACAACAACAAGTTTTTGGCGCCGTTGCCAGGGACTTGTAGGAAATCAAATTCTAAGACTAATTTTACCCTTGCAGTCAATTTTAGGTAAAAAAATCAAAAAAATTAAAAAATTAAAAAAAAAATTTAAACATGTGAGAGTTGATTGACGGTGGATGACCACGTGGACACGTGATCACACACTGCGTCTGGTTAGCAATAATTCCAATTCTTTAGAGAATAGTGAAACTAAAATTGATCTTTCATTCAAAATGGAAGATCAACCTGAGAAATCTCTGAGGGAGTTATTTTCTCCAATCACAATCAACCCTCCATCTTGCATAGTGTTGCCTGCAACCTCTGCAAAACATTTTGAATTAAAACCTCAAATAATTCAACTCTTGCCAAATTATCATGGTCTTAACAGAGAGGATCCTTACATGCATGTAAAGGATTTTCTAGAAATTTGTGAACCTATTAGGTTCACAGACTTCTCAGATGAGTCTGTTCGTCTGCGCCTTTTCCCCTTTTCTTTGAAGGGCAAGGCCAAGGCATGGTTAAAGTCTCTTCCCCTGACTCTATCACAACATGGGATATGTTGGTGAGTAAATTTTTGTCAAAATTCTTCCCAATGGCCGAAACTAATGAATTAAAGAGTGAAATCACTGACTTCATGGAAGATGAAAATGAAAAATTTTATGAGAGTTGGGAAAGATTTAAAGACCTTTTACTAAAATGTCCACATCATGGGTTTGAAACATGGAGGTTAATTCAACACTTTTACAATGGCTTAACTCAAACACATCGTAATATGATTGAATCAATGAATGGCGGTGCGTTTTTAGACTTAGGAGGTGAAGCAGCTTATAACTTCTTAGAGCGATTAGTTGAAAGGTCCCAACAGTGGAATTTTGCAAGTCATAGGGAGAGACAACATCAAGCTCCTAAGAAGGGAGGTCTCTACGAGATTAAAGAAGACGTAGATGTTAAGGTCAAACTCTATGCGCTAACCAAGAAAATAGATGCCCTGAGTTTGAACCGAAGCATCAATGCTCTCAACATGAATGAAGCATGCTCTGTGTGTGCTAGCCCGATGCATACATCTCTGAACTGTCCTTCAATGAATACTTATCCAGAGTGTTATGCAGAACAAGTCAATGTTCTAAACAATTATGGGAAGCCGACAGGCAATCCTTTCTCTGAAACCTACAATTCAGGATGGAAAAATCATCCAAATTTCTCTTGGAGGCAGAATCAACCACCTCTGAATGTAGGTGGGCAGCCTATGCAACCCATGCATAATCAGTTTAGGCAGAATAACCCACCTTATCTAGCTTTGTCTTAACCTCCTACCAAATATCAACAACCAGCCAATCAATCTCCATCTCTTACACAAAAACAATCCTTGTTAGAGGACACTCTCAAATCTTTCATGCAATCTACAAGCCAAGTTATTCAGTCAACTAACCAAGCTATGCTTGAGATGAAGAACTCTACACACATGAATACTCAAGCAATTGCTAAGTTAGAGACTCAGGTTGGTCAACTGGCTACTCAATTAGCAGAAAGAGAGAGAGAGGGAGATTCCCTAGTCAACCTGTGCCTAACCAAAAAGGACAATTTTCCATTGGTAGTAGCTCCAATTCTTCACAGAATGAGGAACATGTTCAATCAGTTATCTCCCTGAGGTCTGGAAAGCAAATTGATAATAAAATTGAAACTCCTGAAAAAGAAGAAAGTGTGAAAACTAAGACTGAAATAGAGAGTAAAGAAATTAATTCTTCTCCAACTGTTGACTGTGATTCTCCACCTAGGAATTTTGTACCTAGGGCACCATATCCGAAAAGACTAGTCAATCCTAAAAAAGGTGCACAATATAGAGATATTCTAGAAGTGTTTAAACAAGTACAAATAAACATTCCTTTTCTAGATGCAATTCAACAAGTGCCTTCATATGCAAAATTTTTGAAAGATTTAGTCTCTGTCAAAAAGAAAAATAATGTCCCTAAAAAGGCATTCCTAGCAGAACAAGTCAGCTCTGTCATTCAATGTAAATTTCCTATCAAATATAAGGACCCTGGCTGTCCCACAATTTCATGCATGATAGGGAAGCATCAAATTGAGCGAGCCTTGTTAGATCTGGGGGCGAGTGTGAATTTATTGCCATACTCTGTGTATGTGCAATTAGGTATGGGAGAGCTAAAACCCTCGTCAATGACACTTCAATTAGCTGACCGTTCGGTTAAAATTCCTCGAGGTGTTGTTGAGGATGCTCTGATTAAGGTTGATACATTTTATTTCCCTGTGGACTTTGTTGTCCTTGATACTCAACCTATTCCAAACATAAGTGGGCAAATACCTGTCATTTTGGGTCGTCCATTTCTAGCTACATCTAATGCTATCATTAATTGCAGAAATGGAGTGATGCAAATTTCTTTTGGGAATATGAAGGTGGAATTGAACATCTTTGACATCAGTAAACAACCACCTGACATGGATGATGTGAATGAAATAAACCTGATTGAAACACTTGTCCATGAAACATTTCTTCAAACACATTCCCAAGATCCCTTAGAGGCATGCTTAACACATTTTGGTTGTGAATTTGATATCGATCAGTCAATTGAACAAGTAAACTCATTGCTTGAGTCTGTACCTCTGATGAGTACTGAACGGTGGCAACCAAAAGTGGAGCCTCTTGCCTTATCATCATCACCAGTAGTTCCATCTAGTGTTGAGCCACCTAAATTAGACCTGAAACCATTACATGATACTCTGAAATATGCTTATTTAGGTCCTGCTGAGTCCTTACCAGTCATTATTGCATCTGACCTAGATGTGGCTCAAGAGCGTAAATTACTTGATGTTCTTGTAAAGCACAAAGAAGCCATAGGGTGGACCATTGCTGATATAAAAGGCATCAGTCCCTCTATTGTTATGCATAGAATTCATTTGGAGGATGATGCCAAGCCTTCTCGTGAATCCCAAAGGCGTCTTAACCCTGTAATGCAAGAAGTTGTTCGAGCTGAAATCCTTAAGCTTTTAGATGTAGGAGTTATCTACCCAATCTCTGATAGTAAATGGGTAAGTCTTGTTCAAGTGGTGCCGAAAAAGTCTGGCATAACTGTTGTGAAAAACGATGTTGATGAGTTAGTGCCAACTCGAGTTCAAACGGGTTGGCGTGTCTGTATTGCTTATAGGAAGTTGAATGCTTTGACAAGAAAAGATCATTTTCCCCTTCCTTTCATTGACCAAATGCTGGAAAGGTTAGCGGGACATGAATATTACTGTTTTCTTGATGGTTTTTCTGGTTATAACCAAATTTCCATAGCCCCTGAAGACCAAGAAAAGACCACTTTCACGTGTCCTTTTGGTACCTTTGCCTACCATCGCATGCCATTTGGGCTATGCAATGCACCTGCTACCTTTCAAAGGTGTATGTTGAGTATTTTCTCTAATATGGTAGAGCAATTTTTAGAGGTATTCATGGACGATTTTTCTGTCTTTGGGTCTAATTTTGATGAATGTCTGCACCACCTATCTTTAGTGTTAGTGAGGTGTAAAGAGAAGAATCTGGTATTTAACTGGGAGAAATGTCATTTTATGGTTCAAAAAGGAATTGTTCTTGGGCATATTATATCTAACAAAGGCATTGAAGTTGATAAAGCTAAAATTGATTTGATTTCACATCTTCCACCGCCACGAACTGTGAAAGAAATCAGATCATTTTTAGGCCATGCTGGACTTTACAGAAGATTCATTAAAGACTTTAGTAAAATCTGAAGACCTTTGTGTAATCTTCTTGCAAAAGATACACCATTTGTCTTTGATGATGCTTGCAATAATGCCTTTCAGAAACTCAAATCAGAGTTAACATCTGCACCTATTATTCGGCCGCCTGATTGGAGCCTACCTTTTGAAATCATGTGCGATGCCTCTGATTATGCTATTGGTGCTGTGTTGGGGCAGCGAATTAATAAACTTCCCCATGTGATTTACTATGCCAGTAAAACATTCAATGATGCTCAACTTAATTATTCTACAACTGAAAAAGAGTTGTTGGCAGTAGTTTTTGCTTTAGATAAGTTTAGGTCTTATTTGTTGGGATCTAAGGTCTATATCTATTCGGATCATGCTGCATTGAAGTATCTTTTATCTAAAAAAGATGCTAAACCTCGTCTTCTCCGATGGATATTGTTGCTACAAGAATTTGATATTGGAATTCGGGATAAGAAAGGTTCTGAAAATGTTGTAGCCGACCACTTATCTAGGTTGATAGTTGATTTTACTGATGTATCATTGCCCATAATTAATCTTTTCCTGATGAATAATTACTTGTAGTGTCCCAGTTGCCTTGCAAAGATTAATAGTTGTGTCTGGCTGAAGACGTAAAACTTAGCGCTACTGGGAGGCAACCCAAGTTTTTAGAATTTTTATTTTTGTGCTTATTTCTTCTTATGCTATTCTTGTGCTTCACTTGTTCTTTTTATTTTGATAGATAATATAGCGTTTCAGTGGAGTGCAGGTACTATCTTTCTTTCCCTCTTCTATTTATTTTCCTCGGTACTTATTTCATATCTTTTTACATTGAGGACAATGTTTCATGCAGGTTTGGGGGTATAGGAAGATATTTGTTTAGGATATCTTAGTTATTTTCTTGCTTATTTTGAATTTTTTTTAAAAAAAACATTTGTAAAAAAAGAAGAATAAAAATTAAAATTAAAATTTTTTTTTGTAGTTTTTAGGCTGCTTGTTAGTATTTTTATAGGTTTTGATAGTTTATCCCTTCGTGATGCATACTTCAATTTTTAAGAGATTAATTTACATTAGAAGTGTGAGTAAGTATACTGGAGGATAGAAACACTTAACCGAGAAATAGCATTCTGTTACAATCCTCTTGGATATCAAGTGCCTGAGCTAATAAAACTCACTCACACACACCAGTTACATAAAGTAATACCTTCTAGAGATTTGTTGAATACTAATCTTCAGTAGGATGTCTTTAGTCAGAGTCATTAGTTGATATGTGGTTGTCAGTTGAGCTTAAAAGATCATGATAGCCCATTTACTTGGCTATGGCAAGGGCTTGGAACCGGAAATAGGTTGAGAGTATAATACAGCCTGGACAGAATAAGATGCTTGAAAATATATATGCTGAAAATGAAAAAAAATGGAAACGAAAATAAAGAAAAGGGCTGCTTGACTATTATAGGATTAACTTAGGCTGATGCTCAGGTCCCAAGCGGTCCATCTTAAAACCTAATGCCCTAAGCCAACTGTGCTGGGAGTCATTGGCCTGAGTCATTGCTAAACCTAAGCATCTTGAAGTCAGGCCTTACACAGTCCTATTGCAAAAAAAAAAGTCTATGGTGTATTATCCTCTCAAATCTAGAATGTTGGACCCGAAGGAGGCGCGCATGCATTTGTGCTATCATGAACCTAAAGATTACGATGACTATGTAGATTCTGATGTTCTTTGGTTAATGGGTAACACTGGATCTGTGTGAAACAGAGATTTAGAGTGTATTGCTACAATGTTCTGCACCATTATTATTTAAATTATCATGCTATATCATATTGAGCAGAAATTTCCAAGATGAAGGTGTAGAATAAAACCACTTGCTTGAGCGCTTCTATATTCCAGTTGATTATAAATGCAAGTATGTGTGGTTAGTTTTCTTAAGTATTGCAGTGTGTATTTGAAGGGATAATAGGTTTTGTGTTTTGAAGTGTTTAGTTGATTTCTTTTTCATTTAGATAAAGAATAATGTTAGTTTTATAAATACATGTTTGTGGGTAGCATGGCTGCAAACCCTCACGAGACTTCACTCGTCCATCCAGGGACACCTGGGGGTTTAAAAGGCTTGTTGCATATGCTAAATGCAATCGTGATTCCCTACGACAGTGGCATTTATTTTTGAGTAGTTTTATTGTTTTTCTTTTGTGTATTGCTTGATGACTAGCAAAATCTAGGTTTGGGGGTATTTGTTATGCATGAAAAATATACATTTTTATATGCCTTTTTACCTGTTTGTTAGACATAATTTCTAATTAAAATAAGGAATAAAGTAAGCTTTAGTAATTAGTTGAGTAATTAGGAATTGAATAAGTATTTTGCTTTAAATGACTCAATTTAGATATGTTCTGTAATATTTGGTGCATCTAATTTGGGACATGTTTTATTTTGTATAGGTTCGCGTGCTCGTACTGCAGAAGAACCAAAAGTGAAGCCATTAGACGGGTTTTGAAATGCCAAAGTGACCCAAGAGCTGATATCACGCGCATTGAAGATCTGAACCATTGATGAGTCACTTAAGAGAAGACGGGCGCTGAGTTAAGATAAAGAGCCATTCAGAATCGATCCAGCGGATGACATTACTACATCTGGTTTTAATCAAGTAAAAGAAAAAAAATAGAATTGAAGAGAACCGGATCAGCGATTCGTTGGGCTAGTTTGGTTAGTAGAAAAAAAGAAAAATAAAAACAAAAGAAAACCCGATCTTCTGCTAGGGTGTCCTTCAGAACAGAGAGCGCTAGAGCTCTCTGCTCGAGCGCTCATGGCGAAATCAGGCCGATGGAGGCCCTGGGTTCCGGCGAAGATGGAGGCGATGGGCAACAGTTGGGTTCCGGCGATCGATGAGGAGGTCACGGCGGGGCATTGCAGACGAGGGAATCGAGCAACAAAGGAACAGCAGAAGGACGGCAGTTCGATGGTCAACGGCGAGGCCGATTACAACGGTGAGGTTAGATGGTGGAGATTCTGAGACAGCAGAAATGCGTCGGCGATGTTGATGGAGATGCGAAGGTACCGGCGGTTCCGGAGCGAACAGAGCAACCTCTATTTTGGAAAGTTCTAGATTTGGAAAAAATGCTTGCAACAAAGTTGAATCGTAAAATCAATTTTCTGCTATGGCCTCATAAAGGTAAGCGTGCATTTTCAGTTCAATCAACGATTTCAAAGAGGTCGATTTTGGCTTTCAATTGGAAAGATGTGTTTTTGGGTGCTTCGGCTCTGTTCCGGAATGGTTTAAAGATGGGATTCTTATTACACACTTGGACGGGATTCAGTGCGAATTAAGCTGTAAACTGACTGATTTGGAAGGTGGTCAAAGGGAAGGTTCTGATTTGCACGAAATTGGCTTAGGAAAGGCCTGATTTTGGAAGAAAAAAGGATTGTTCTTTCAGTCTATATAAACAAAGACAGAGCAGAAGAGTCGAGGGAGGTCGCGCGAGAGAGAGAGACGACCAGACAGTAGCTTCTTGCAATTTTTTTTACAGTTTCAAATTTTTATTTCAATTTTGTCTCCTTTCATTCTGTTTCATCTTAGCTGCTGTATTAGATTGAAGTTGTATGAACTGTTGCTCGAGACAGACGACCGAGAGCAGTTTTCACTGTTACCGTTCTTTTACAATTTTTATTTTCAGTGTTAGGAGTTTTCTTTTATACTTGTGTAATTCGAGTTCAATTGTAAATCCGGAGATTCAATTGCAAGGAGTGACACTTTGTGGCTGATTCAAAGGAAGATCAAAGTTGATATTTTATTTATTTCTTCAAGTCAAGTAAGTTAGATCTTTTAATTCCAATGAGTTTTATTATGCATTTTACCTGTGTTTTAGTTAATATGTGTGGCTAGATTTGTTGCTAAGACTAGGATGAGGCTGTAGTAGATGTAGAGAATGTCTGATATGTGAAAGTTGATATTTTCTCCTAGGATTATGCTATAATGTTTATGCGTTCCTGTTGTTAATTGCGTAGTTATTTTCGGATATAGCATTAATCATGTTTTTGCTATGATTTGGAATTACTATTGTCAATGCATGCTTGTTTTAATTGGTTAAATAACAAATCGGATACTAGTTGTGATTTACTCGTAAGTGGATACATCTAGTGATTTGAGTTGTTAATTTAAATAGCATGAAGGACGTGATTTTTGTATGAGTAATTGTGCATTAAAGTAAAATCTTCCGTAACAACGTGAATAGGATTCTAGATTGTTACGAGTATTTGGAGAATGATAAATAATTGAAAGGTTAGGGTTCTCTATAATTTATTGCATGCCGATTCCAAAGCCTTAGTATTTTATTAATTTGATAAAGTTCATATTTTTATTCCGTTAATTGATTTTAATTAGTCGTTAGTTAGTTAATCAATTTCTACAAGTTTCATAGTTTAGTCAAGGGTTTAGTTAGGATTCGATTAGATTTCCGCTACACAAGTCCCTGTGAGTTCGACCTCGTAAGAATTGTGCGACTATACTCCAAACACGATTCGTACACTTGCGAGTAAAATTAAGAAGATTAATTAAAACAACAAGAAGTTGGCCTTACACTGCCCCTATTGCAAAATTCGATGCATCACACATTATCTCGAAGGGCAGTGTATAATCAGGAGGCTTAATGATAGGGGAGCTAGAGAGGAAGGTTTTGAGCTTTATAAAAGCATCTTTGCACGACTCATCAAATTCAAATGGCACGTCATGACCTAAAAGGTGACATAATGGATGTGATATCTTGCTAAAATCTTTGATGAATCAACGATAAAACCCTGCATGGCCAAGGAAAGACCGTATTTGCTTAACTGATGTAGGTGGTGGTAAATTAGCAATCAGGTCAACCTTGGCCTTGTCAACCTCTATACCCCTTTTTGATATAACATGCCCAAGCACAATCGCCTTTTGAACCTTGAAGTGGCTCTTTTCCCAACTTAACACAAAGTTTGTTTCCTCATAACGTTTTAAAACCAAAGTAAGATTATGTAAGGAATCATCAAAACAAGCGCCGAACACCAAAAAATCGTCCATGAAAACCTTCAAAAATTTATCAATCATGTCGGAAAAGATGGACATCATGCATCGCTGAAATGTAGCAGGGGCATTACAAAGACCAAAAGGCATTCTTCGATACGCAAATGTACTGAAGGGGTATGTAAAAGTCGTCTTTTCCTGATCCCCTGGAAAAACTGGTACTTGATTATAGCCGGAATACCCATCTAAAAAGCAATAAAATTCTTGACCCGCTAATTTCTCTAGGATTTGGTCAATGAATGGGAGAGGGAAATGGTCTTTACGGGTGTTAGAGTTCGGCTTCCTATAGTCAATGAATACCCGCCAGCCCGTGGTCTCTCTTATTGACACAAGTTCACCATCTGAGTTTGGTTTCACCGTGATGCCCGATTTCTTAGGGACAACTTGGATAGGACTCACCCACTCGCTATCAAAGATAGGGTATATGATACCTGCGTCTAGGAGTTTCACTATCTCTTTCATCACCACCTCTCTCATGTGAGGGTTCAACCGTCTCTGCCCCTCCCTAGAAGGTTTGGCCTGGTCCTCCAGGTTTATGCGATGCATACACACAGAGGGGTCTATACCCTGGAGGTCAGCCACTGTCCACCCTATAGCTCACCGGTGTGTGGTAAGGATCTCCAACAACTGGGTTTCCTGGTCAGTAGATAGGCTAGATGAGATAATCACAGGAAGGGTATTGTCACGCCCCAAATTTCCAAGACCCGATTTACGTGGAAGCGCCAATCCAATGACAGTTATAGGGTAGGAAACCTGGGACTGACCGAATACTCGAGACTTCTATTGTCCCATTAAAATATCATGGGACTTGCAGGATCCATATGACTTAAACAATATTTACTTACAAAAATATAGAATAACTGAAAGGAAGTCTAATTAACTATTACAATATCTGAAATTGTCTTATCAACCACACAAATCAAAACGGCACGCAGGCCGAAGTTCAAACACCAAAATATAACATAAAGAAACGAGTCTTCAAAGCTTCGACATCAGTCCACGTCGCTGGATGCTATCACTTCTGCTCCACCTTAATTCCTGCATCAGAGGATGCATGAGTATTCCATAGGAAATACCCAGTAGGATACAGAAAACCCACACTGGAAAATAAGAGAAGACTCCAAATAGGTATAGTTTAACAGACTCAGGTTCAATAAAGACTGAGTTTACTTACCTGAAACCAACTGCCATCCGAGACACATCAAGGTCAAGGGAAAATAACTCAAAGACTCCAAACTTTCATGGGGGTAAGATAGAAAAAATAAGCTTCGGACAACCAAAGTGTCAGAGTACAATTTCTGCTCTCAAATCTGTCAACAATACCAGAACATCCTAGCGGTTCTTCAGAGGAACCCGGCCATGCATCTAGGGATGCTCGCCCCATCGGTGCTTACGGGCACAATGGGCAGAGATTGCAGACCTTCCGTAATGTCATACAATCTAAGCGCACGCGTTTGCCGTCATCGGCTGAACTACAGAGGTTCATCAAATCTGAAATCTCGCAAGATCTAGCAATGGGTCGTGAGCATACTATGATTCCGACTAAGAGCTTTCATAAATGCTACTTAGCGGAGAAACAGTTCTTGGAAATATTTGGCCTTTTCGGCAAAAGGCTTAGAACAAGACTTTCTAAATTTCGACTCTTCATAGGAGTGAAAAGCAAACATCGGACACAATCCGAATCGACTCACTAAGGAGTGTTGATATCTTAAATGAATAAGTCTGGAAACTCAAATGAGACTCCACTATAATGACTAACACCACGAGGTTTTCCAAAAGTTCATGTCTGCCATCTTCATAGTCGTACCTAACCCTAGAATTGATAATCCTCGACTCGGAATAATTCGAATGACGTGTCTCAGATAGACCACATCAGAGACATCAAATAAAATTCAAGCTTTGAATACTCTTGAGTCATGAATGGACCAAAAGAAGAACAAAAGGACTATTATTATGAGACACCATGTTTAGCTCTAAGACCCTTAATATTCTTTTAGGGTTACTGTTCTCAGTACTATATAAATCATATTATACTTGATTAAGGTCTTAAATATCAACTTAACTCAAGCCTCTTAAGTTTATTAAGATTTTAAGTCTTATATATTCAGAAACAGTGTTCTGTCCAAAACAGAACAGCTCACTATATCTGGTTACCACGTTCTGTACAAATTGATTCAATCTTTGAAATTTTTATCTTGAATAGCCTCAGATGTCTATTTTTCATATTGATAAACAACTTAATTTTCTGATTACAGTATAATTAGTTATCATTTTTCGAATGAGGTCTGTCTGCGCAGGATTACTCCTGGCCGAGACCAATTATCTTATGTCATACTATTTTACAGTTGTACAAACTTTAGTAACTCCTTATTAGCCCTCTCTGACATTAATTTAATATCACTTATGATCTTTACAGAACCCTAATGGTTCTGAAATCTCAGTTTTTAATTCAACCCGATTTCTTAGTCATTTCCATAACTCATTATGCAAGTGATACTAACATATAATTCTGGACAACTTTAGGACTCATGACTCACTGACATTAAGTCGAACCACAACTGAAATCTCAGAGAAACTCATAAAGAATGATCTCTTATTCATCATAAGGTATACATTATTCGATTATCTATTTAATTGATGTTATACTAATAGCAATAGATATAACAATACTCTTAAGATGCATGAAATATCGGACAAGGAAACGCACCAAAGAGCTTTGATATGTCACAAAGATCTGATCTTTATTCAACAGAGAGCATGAATATACATAGAGACATCGAATGATGAATAGCATAGATCAACACAAGCAATTGGAATACGATTTCAACATAAGGACGGGTATGACTTAGATCAATCATAGAAATCCATAAAAGAGCCAACTTTCGTTGGACAGCAAACTAATAGGTGATTGAGGTGAGACACAAACACCATCGAATCATGAAAACATGAGGGGATATCAACTAGGGTTCGGCATAGAAAACTCAATGGTATACGATTATACATACACGATTACAATGCATCAAATCATACGACATTCATCTTATGCAATAATACTTAATGACTTACAATTTGAAATATCGTAGGCCATAGAATCAGCAATATCTCGACTCAAATTAATCAATATCAGAGAAGAAAATTAGTGGGAAAAGATATCCTACTTGATTGAAGATACCGAATTCCTGTGAACACGCTTGACTCCAAAAGTGCCACACCACCACCTCGCCGGTCGACACGCTTGGACCACCACGATCACCACCAAAGATAGGCTACTGCCAGTCGGAAAAGGGAGAGGAAGAGGTCGAGCTAAGGGTGCACACTAGCTGATTTGATGGCTAAGGCACTTAAGCAAAAACCGACCCACTAGAGCATCTATTTATAGACTTTTTAGATGATTCTCCACCGTTGATCTTCCCTCCAAAAAAAGGGTCTAGATTGCTCCATCCAAAGAAAAATCCAGAGTTCCAACTTCCCATAACCCTCTTCGGTTTCCCAATTTGGTAAACTTTTGAGTTAATAGGGTCAATTACCTAGAATTTGGAATAACTCTCAACCAACTTTATTAACACATCTCGATCCTTACTCTTATTAAGTTGTTTAGAGTTTCCACAGTAACAACCACCAACCCACTTAATTACTTAAATAATATCTTATGATAATTCCCAAATCAAATTGATTTCTAAAAAGGGTAATCCATTAATTACAATTAATGAAATTTCAAACAAAAAGGGTCCCCTCCACATGGCGCCCAAGGGTGTCCACATCACCCATAAGGTGGCGCACCACTACAGGGTCCACGTGGCCCTCTAATGGTTCTCTCGCATCTTAGATCACAGTTCTCCGATGAACGGTTAAGATGGCTTATACGCGTGATGTGCAGTTCCACCGTGCACGAGTCCTACACCTGGTAGCACGTCCATTAGGCTCCGCCACACGTATACTCGCCCGCGTGACTAGCCCTAGCCCTGGCACTCATGTGGCCCTGGCGTCAGGTGTATTCAACCCCTGGCGTCAGACGGGTTACAGCGCCAGGACTAGTCCTCGCGCGCGGTAAAACCTGCCCAATCTGGTTAAACAATCTCATTGATCAACAAACAATCAAGACGGATATGAAAACCTTCCTATTTTAGACCCAGTTGGGTTCTAACAGACGAGCTCTGTCGAGCTCTGTTCGAGCGGCCGACAGAGGCGAAGACGGAGGCTCATGGCGAAATCAGACCATGGGCAAGGCTTTGGATTCCGACGGAGATGACTCCATAGCAAGATTCCGGCGATGAGGGGCCCTGGTCTGAGGTGCGGTGGCGGCAGTCGAGGTTGACGGATGGGTTCGAGAAAGAGGGAAATGGCGATGGCAGCGGATGAGGATCGGCGGCGATGAAGAAGGCTGATGGCGAATCTCGACGGCGCAGAGGCGAGAGAGGCGGCGTGATGAGAAGCAGAAGATGGAAAGATTTAGATTTGGAAACTTGTTGCAACAAAGCTGAATAGGGAATGTTGCAAGGCATCAAGGAAGCTTCAGATTCGGGTCTGTTTCAGCTATGGTAAGCTGCTATTTTCAAATCCATTGAAAAGTTCAAGAAGGGCGGAATTGGATCAGCAAAAGGAAAACTTTATTTTTCGGTGTTTTTTCAATTTTGTTTTGTGGAGTAAGAATGGGATTTTTACTGCGATTGGAGGAGAAATTGAAGGGCGAATTGACTGATTTGGAAGGCAGCTATTTGGAGGGTATTTTCACACGAGATTGGTTTTGGAATACTTACTGATTTGAGGAGATTGGGTGGACTGTGGCAGTCGATAAAAACAGAGCAGAGAGCAAGAACGGAGAGTCCAGACAGTTTCTTCAACAAGTTTTTACAGTTTCAAATTTTAGTTTCAGTTTGTTTTTTTTACTTTGGATTTCATCTGCTGCTGTGTTGGTGTTGATTTGAAGATCAAGTTTGTAATGACTATTGCTGGACAGTCGACTGAGAAGAGAAAGAACAGTACGGTGTATTTTCGTTTTACCTCATCATTTTTTTTGTAAGTGAATTCGATTGTTAATGGAGATGAATTTTATGAATTATGCATGTGTTATATTTAATATGGTTGGCTAGATTAATTGCTAAGGTTAGGATGAGGTTGTAGTAATTGTAGGGATTCCCATATTCATGAAAGTTGATATTTTTTATTATAGAATTGTGCTATAATGTTTATGCGTTCATGTTGTTAATTGCGTAGTTATTTTCGGATATAGCATTAATCATGTTTTTGCTATGATTTGGAATTACTATTGTCAATGCATGCTTATTTTAATTGGTTAAATAACAAATCGGATACTAGTTGTGATTTACTCGTAAATGGATACATCTAGTAATTTGAGCTGTTAATTTAAATAGCATGAAGGACGTGATTTTTGTATGAGTAATTGTGCATTAAAATAAAATCTTCCGTAACAACGTGAATAGGATTCTAGATTGTTACGAGTATTTGGAGAATGATAAATGATTGAAGGGTTAGGGTTCTCTATAATTTATTGCATGCCGATTCCAAAGCCTTAGTATTTTGTTAATTTGATAAAGTTTAGATTTTTATTCCGTTAATTGATTTGAATTAGTCGTTAGTTAGTCAATTTCTACAAGTTTCATAGTTTAGTCAAGGGTTTAGTTAGGATTCGATTAGATTTCCGCTACACAAGTCCCTGTGGGTTCGACCTCGTAAAAATTGTGCGATTATACTGCAAACACGATTCGTACACTTGCGAGTAAAATTAAGAGATTAATTAAAACAACAACAGGCGGCCAAGGATAACAAGTTTTTGGGATTTGGAGTTGGCAACAGGTTCCATGTCTAAGACGACAAAATCAACGGGGAAGTAGAACCGGTTAACTCCAACAAGAACGTGTTCTATAACACCCCGAGGTCGACGAATAGATCTGTCTGCTAATTGAAGGGTGACTGAGGTGGGCTGTAACTCTCCTAAACCAAGTGTTCGTATACGGAGTACGGGAGGAGGTTAACACTGGCCCCTAAATTCAAGAGGGCTCGACTAAGTGTATGGTCACCTATGACAATAGAGATAACAGGGACACCTGGGTCCTTAAATTTAGGTGACATATCACTGGTAAGTAAAGAGCTTACTTGGTTGGTTAAGAAAACCTTTTGGGTGACATGAGATTTAGTTTTCCTCTTTTGGGTACACAAGTCCTTTAGGAACTTGGCATACGCAGGCACTTGTTTGATGGCATCTAAGAGGGGAAGGTTGATCTTAACCTGCTTGAACACCTCTAACATTTCCTCCATTCGTTGGTGGGACTTACTAAACGGGGAGGGTTGGTTAAGACATTGAGGGAAAGGAGCCCTAGGTATATAGGATTTTTCATTGGTGGGCTCAGTTGGGACATCCTTCTGTGGTGGGAGACTAACCGAGGCAGGTGTGGTAGGAGTGGATTCTGTAGCTGTATCTGGGGAAGTTGTTTCACTCGCAATACCTATGGATGGGTTCCTAACCTGATTATCAACTTGCTTACCACTCCTTAAGGTAGTGATGGCATGTACCTGCTCATTTGGACAATGGGAACCTTCGATGACAAACTGTCCTCTAGGGTTCTGCTGTTGTTGGCTTGGCAGGGTACCTGCTTCCCTGCGGTTCATGGATTGGGCCAGCTGTCCCAATTGGGTTTCTATTTTAGCAATAGACTGTGTATGAGAATGGACAAGCCGGGCCTGGGATTTTTGGTCGGTTTTCATCTCCATTAGGGTGGCTAGTATTTAGCTCATCTGGTCTTCTAAGGATGGTTTCTTATTTGATTGGCCTAATTGAGGAGCTGAAGATGGCTGATAAGGTTGAGGTTGCCTTTGGGAGTCCTGTCTTGGGGCCTGATTAAAATTGGGCCCCTGGTTAGGTTGTCTCCAGGCGAAATTTGGATGATTTCGCCACCCCGGGTTGTAGCTATTTGAATAAGGGTTATTGGCTCTAGGATATCCTTGCGCAAAGTTGGCATGCTCCTGTACAAGATCTGGATATTGGGAGGCAGAGGGGCAGTCTACTATGGTGTGCATAGGGCTCGCACAAATGGTGCAGGCATCATGAGAGGTTGGGGTATAAGGTGGAGTCTATGAGAAAAACCTGTCAAACCTCTCAGTTAGGGATGCCACTTGGTGTTCTAGGTTCGTGATAGCTTTAACATCATACATGCCTCCCCTTGAGGCATTCCTACCAGGCATATAGCCTTCAGATCTATAGAGGGTAGCACTGTGTAAAGAGTTTTCGCTCAGGTCCTCTAGTAGATCCCAAGCATCATCCGGGGTTTTCTTCATGAATGTGCCTCCACAAAAGGCATCTATTAGGGTCTTGTGCTGATCGCACACACCCTCATGAAATCTCTGTACTAATTGCCACTTGGGCACATCATGGTGGGGACAGGACCGGAGTAGGGCTTTCATCCTCTCCCAGCTTTCTTGGAATTGTTCATTAGGTATCTGGGTAAAGGTGATGATTTCATGGTAGATCTTATTGGTCCGCCCCACAGGAAAGTATTTCTTGAGGAATTCGGCTTGAAGTTCCTCCCAAGTGGAAATAGAGTTATGCTCAAGGGGAGTATAGCCATTCCTTGGCCCTATCTTTTAAGGTGAAGGGAATAACCTAAGGCGCACTTGGTCATCAGACAGTGTGAGTTTAAAGGTTGTGTTAACCTCTAGGAAATTTTGGAATGCCTATAGGGGTTCTCATTGAGTTGGCCATGGTATGTGGGCAGCATCTGGATGATGTTTGGCTTAATTTCAAAATTAGCCACGGTTGTAGGAAGTAGGATACAGGAAGGGGAGGTATAGGCAGTGGGACAATAGTAGTCTTGCAGGGTACGGGCATGGGGCATTAGTGGATTCTGATTTAGGCCATTCCCACCCCCAAGGTTCATGTTGTCCGCCATTGGATGAATTTTAGGGATTAGTTTGCTAGGAGTTCTATAAATTCTATATAGGCACTCAGGATCAGGATCAAAGGCAAGGTCGGGGTTCAGGGATCGACGACATGCATGCATAATAAAAATCAAACAAAACCTGTGCAATCCTAATAGCGACAACTAGCAAGCATCAGTCCTAGATAGCGACAACTAGCAACCTAATAGTGACAACTAGCACGTCATGCAATCCCACAAAGAAAATTGAAAACACCAAGCACCCAAATTTACTCTAAAAGAAGGTTAAGAGAGTGCAAACAGTGGGAAGGGGCCCTTCCAACGATGACGAAAATCAGCATCCTCTCTTAATCCTGCAAAAGAAGAAAAACGAAATTAAGCTACTGAAAAAAAATCTAAATTAAACTAAACTACTTTAAAACGAACTATGCTAAGAATTTAGTAAACTATTGTGCCGTCCCCGACAACGGCGCCAAAAACTTGATCATTTAAATATAAAACCCTTGCAAGTGCACAAGGCAATTGTACTACGGCGAGTATTAAGAAGGGTTGTCGAACCTCAGGGACGGATTAATCTTTTACCAAATTCAAAAGAAAGTAGCAATGTTGATTCTAGACTAAGAAAACAATGAACTTTTAACTAAACTAAGTGAGATTTAATCAATGTGGAGAAGACCAAGGCTTCGATCGAATCCACCACATTAAACTAGTGTATCGTTTCTCTCTCTCTTTTGAATAAAGATTTCTAATTGGCTAGCATATTCCTCTCGGACATACACTTGTCAACTCAAAATATAGTGCTCTCCTCTCGGATGTAACACATAAAACGGTTAAAACATTGAATTATGATCTATCTCTCTCGAGTATAAACCAATGAAATTTTATTAATATATAACACCTCAGTTTACTTACGTTCCTCTCGGATACGCAAGTATTCTTCAGATTGAAACTCACAAGAATCCACTCTCGTCTCCCTCGAGTACAAAGAACAAATTTTTATTGAATTAACAATGATTACACAATAAAATCCGTACACCAACTAGAGTAAAAATATAAGATGAGAGAAAAGAAACTACACAACCAGATTATTGGGCTTCATCTATGCCTTGAAAAAGTGTTTAGCCTCGCATCGGAAGAGAAATCACCATTGTGTTCTTCATCTCCTTCTCTCCTTTGCTCTAGCCTCCAATAAAGCTCAAAAGTCTATTCTCTGGTTTCTCCAAGATTGATTCTATGATGCCCAAAACGTTCTCCCACAAGGTCTATTTATAAGTTTGAAGAGAAACCACGAAGTCCCCTTTAAAATCCGAGTCGAAATAGGTCTTAATTCCGGTTTTCCGTATACGGCGATCGATCGTTCCGTATTGACGATCGTTCGCTGTCCGATCGATCGCAATTCCTTCGTTATTTTCCTCCGATCGATCTCTTTGCCGATCGATGCTGCATGATACCGATCGATCGTAGTTACTGTCTTCGGCGATTGAAAAATTCTAGTAGATACGATCGATCATTTTGAGGTCCTATCGATCGTTTCCTTTAATACACTGCTTTTGCGGCTCTGGCGATCGATCGCAATGATATCCGATCAATCATTGTTACTGTTCATGAAATTCAAATGGCTATAACTTTCTGCTCCAAATTCCGAGTTATGCATGGTTGGGCGTTGGAAAGCTGACTTCTTAATCTTTAATATGAAGCTTGAATCAGTCCAATCCGACATTTGTACACGAAGTTATGATAATTTAACCATTTAAGTTACTTTTCTCCTCATTTCTGTGTATTACTCTTGATTCCTACAAAAACCAAAAACTATATTAAAGTAGTAGTTATTCTAATCAAACACTAGCATAAACATAAGTTTAAGAGATAATAAAATGTATATTTCATGTGTAGATCACCTTGCCGGTCACAACACCTACAAACTACGGGATATGAATCTATAAACCCATATAATCATGTATGATATCATCTGCTTCTACGGGCTTTTTTGCACAAATAATTAACCATATATTTCATGTAATTTGAAAAAATTACCTACCGTAATTTTTCGAATGCTAAGTGAGCCAAATTTCGGACTTGAACACAAATCTGGCCCGTCCGGTTGGATCCTCCGCCCAACCTTGTCAGGGCTCTCTTTCCCTAGGAAGCACAGATACGAATATGGCGACACGATACAAACACGGGGACACGACATTTTTCCAAAAATTAGGATATGATATGGCTAATAAAAAATTATTTATATAACACGTGAGAGTTGATTGACGGTGGATGACCACGTGGACACGTGATCATACACTGCGTCTGGTTAGCAGTACTTCCAATCCTTTAGAGAATAGTGAAACTAAAATTGATCTTTCATTCAAAATGGAAGATCAACCTGAGAAATCTCTGAGGGAGTTATTTTCTTCGATCACAATCAACCCTCCATCTTGCATAGTGTTGCCTGCAACCTCTGCAAAGCATTTTGAACTCAAACCTCAGATAATTCAACTTTTGCCCAATTATCATGGTCTTAACAGAGAGGATCCTTACATGCATGTAAAGGATTTTCTAGAAATTTGTGCAACTTTTAGGTTCACAGACTTCTCTGATGAGTCTGTTCGTCTGCGCCTTTTCCCCTTCTCTTTGAAGGACAAGGCCAAGGCGTGGTTAAATTCTCTTCCCGCTGACTCTGTCACAACATGGGATATGTTGGTGAGCAAATTCTTGTCCAAATTCTTCTCAATGGCCAAAACCAACGAATTAAAGAGAGAAATCACTGACTTCATGGAAGATGAAAATGAAAAATTTTATGAGAGTTGGGAAAGATTTAAAGACCTTTTACTAAAATGTCCACATCATGGGTTTGAAACATGGAGGTTAATACAACACTTTTACAATGGCTTAACTCAAACACACCGCAACATGATTGAATCAATGAATGGCGGTGGGTTCTTAGACTTAGGAGGTGAAGCAGCTTATAACTTCTTAGAGCGATTAGTTGAAAGGTCCCAACAGTGGGATTTTGCAGGTCATAGGGAGAGACAACATCAAGCTCCTAAGAAGGGAGGTCTCTACGAGATTAAAGATGATGTAGATGTTAAGGTCAAACTTGATGCGTTAACGAAGAAAATAGATGCCCTGAGTTTGAACCGAAGCATCAATGCCCTCAACATGAATGAAGCATGCTCTGTTTATGCTAGCCCGATGCATACATCTCTGAACTGCCCTTCCATGAATACTTATCCAGAGTATTATGCAGAACAAGTAAATGTTCTAAACAATTATGGGAAGCCGACAGGAAATCCCTTCTCTGAAACCTATAATTCAGGTTGGAGAAATCATCCAAATTTCTCCTGGAGACAAAGTCAACCACCTATGAATGTAGGTGGGCAGCCCATGCAACCCATGCATAATCAGTTTAGGCAGAATAACCCACCTTATCCAGCTTTGTCTCAACCTCCTACCCAATATCAACAACCTGTCACTCAATCTCAGGGTCTTACACAAAAACAATCCTCATTAGAGGACACTCTCAAATCTTTCATGCAATCTACAAGCCAAGTTATTCAGTCAACTAACCAAGCTATGCTTGAGATGAAAAACTCTACACATATGAATACTCAAGCAATTGCTAAGTTAGAGACTCAAGTTGGTCAATTGGCTACTCAATTAGCAGAAAGAGAGAGAGGGAGATTCCCTAGTCAACTTGTGCCTAACCAGAAGGGCCAATTTTCCATTGGTAGCGGCTCTAATTCTTCACAGAATGAGGAACATGTTCAATCAGTTATTACCCTTAGGTCTGGAAAGCAAATTGATAATAAAATTGAAATGTCTGAAAAAGAAAGTGAGAACACTAAGACTGAAATAGAGACTAAGGAAATTAATTCTTCTCCAACTGTTGACAGTGATTCTCCACCTAGGAATTTTGTACCTAGGGCACCATATCCGCAAAGACTAGTCAATCCTAAAAAAGGTGCACAATATGGAGATATTCTAGAAGTGTTTAAACAAGTACAAATAAATATTCCTTTTCTTGATGCAATCCAACAAGTGCCTTCATATGCAAATTTTTTGAAAGATCTAGTCTCTGTCAAAAAGAAAAATAATGTTCCTAAAAAGGCCTCATTGCAACAAAGCTGAATCGGGAATGTTGCAAGGCGTCAAGGAAGCTTCAGATTCGGGTCTGTTTCAGCTATGGTAAGCTGCTATTTTCAAATCCATTGAAAAGTTCAAGAAGGGCGGAATTGGATCAGCAAAAGGAAAACTTTATTTTTCGGTGTTTTTTCAGTTTTGTTTTGTGGAGTAAGAATGGGATTTTTACAGCGATTGGAGGAGAAATTGAAGGGCGAATTGACTGATTTGGAAGGCAGCTATTTGGAGGGTATTTTCACACGAGATTGGTTTTGGAATACTTACTGATTTGAGGAGATTGGGTGGACTGTGGCAGTCGATAAAAAACAGAGCAGAGAGCAAGAACGGAGAGTCCAGACAGTTTCTTCAACAAGTTTTTACAGTTTCAAATTTTAGTTTCAGTTTGTTTTTTTTACTTTGGATTTCATCTGCTGCTGTGTTGGTGTTGATTTGAAGATCGAGTTTGTAATGACTATTGCTGGACAGTCGACTGAGAAGAGAAAGAACAGTACGGTGTATTTTCGTTTTACCTCATCATTTTTATTTGTAAGTGAATTCTATTGTTAATGGAGATGAATTTTATGAATTATGCATGTGTTATATTTAATATGGTTGGCTAGATTAATTGCTAAGGTTAGGATGAGGTTGTAGTAATTGTAGGGATTCCCATATTCATGAAAGTTGATATTTTTTATTATAGAATTGTGCTATAATGTTTATGCATTCATGTTGTTAATTGCGTAGTTATTTTCGGATATAGCATTAATCATGTTTTTGCTATGATTTGGAATTACTATTGTCAATGCATGCTTATTTTAATTGGTTAAATAACAAATCGGATACTAGTTGTGATTTACTCGTAAGTGGATACATCTAGTAATTTGAGCTGTTAATTTAAATAGCATGAAGGACGTGATTATTGTATGAGTAATTGTGCATTAAAGTAAAATCTTCCGAAACAACGTGGATAGGATTCTAGATTGTTACGAGTATTTGGAGAATGATAAATGATTGAAAGGTTAGGGTTCTCTATAATTTATTGCATGCCGATTCCAAAGCCTTAGTATTTTGTTAATTTGATAAAGTTTAGATTTTTATTCCGTTAATTGATTTGAATTAGTCATTAGTAAGTCAATTTCTACAAGTTTCATAGTTTAGTCAAGGGTTTAGTTAGGATTCGATTAGATTTCCGCTACACAAGTCCCTGTGGGTTCAACCTCGTAAAAATTGTGCGATTATACTGCAAACACGATTCGTACACTTGCGAGTAAAATTAAGAGATTAATTAAAACAACAACAGGCGGCCAAGGATACTCGTTTCTCTCTCTCTTTTGAATAAAGATTTCTAATTGGCTAGCATATTCCTCTCGGACATACACTTGTCAACTCAAAATATAGTGCTCTCCTCTCGGATGTAACACATAAAACGGTTAAAACATTGAATTATGATCTATCTCTCTCGAGTATAAACCAATGAAATTTTATTAATATATAACACCTCAGTTTACTTACGTTCCTCTCGGATACGCAAGTATTCTTCAGATTGAAACTCACAAGAATCCACTCTCGTCTCCCTCGAGTACAAAGAACAAATTTTTATTGAATTAACAATGATTACACAATAAAATCCGAACACCAACTAGAGTAAAAATATGAGATGAGAGAAAAGAAACTACATAACCAGATTATTGGGCTTCATCTATGCCTTGAAAAAATGTTTAGCCTTGCATCGGAAGAGAAATCACCATTGTGTTCTTCATCTCCTTCTCTCCTTTGCTCTAGCCTCCAATAAAGCTCAAAAGTCTATTCTCTGGTTTCTCCAAGATTGATTCTATGAGTCCCAAAACGTTCTCCCACAAGGTCTATTTATAAGTTTGAAGAGAAACCATGAAGTTCCCTTTAAAATCCGAGTCGAAATAGGTCTTAATTCCGGTTTTCCGTATACGGCGATCGATCGCTCCGTATTGACGATCGTTCGCTGTCCGATCGATCGCAATTCCTTCGTTATTTTCCTCCGATCGATCTCTTTGCCGATCGATGCCGCATGATACCGATCGATCGTAGTTACTGTCTTCGGCGATTGAAAAATTCTAGTAGATACGATCGATCATTTTGAGGTCATATCGATCGTTTCCTTTAATACACTGCTTTTGCGGCTCTGGTGATCGATCGCAATGATATCCGATCGATCATTGTTACTGTTCATAAAATTCAAATGGCTATAACTTTCTGCTCCAAATTCCGAGTTATGCATGGTTGGGCGTTGGAAAGCTGACTTCTTAATCTTTAATATGAAGCTTGAATCAGTCAAATCCGACATTTGTACACGAAGTTATGATAATTTAACTATTTAAGTTACTTTTCTCCTCATTTCTGTGTATTACTCTTGATTCCTACAAAAACCAAAAACTATATTAAAGTAGTAGTTATTCTAATCAAACACTAGCATAAACATAAGTTTAAGAGATAATAAAATGTATATTTCATGTGTAGATCACCTTGCCGGTCACAACACCTACAAACTACGGGATATGAATCTATAAACCCATATAATCATGTATGATATCATCTGCTTCTACGGGCTTTTTTGCACAAATAATTAACCATATATTTCATGTAATTTGAAAAAATTACCTACCGTAATTTTTCGAATGCTAAGTGAGCCAAATTTCGGACTTGAACACAAATCTGGCCCGTCCGGTTGGATCCTCCGCCCAACCTTGTCAGGGCTCTCTTTCCCTAGGAAGCACAGATACGAATATGGCGACATGATACAAACACGGGGACACGACATTTTTCCAAAAATTAGGATACGATACGGCTAATAAAAAATTATTTATATAAATATTAAATATATTTTTGGTATTGTATTACCACATATTTTTCTCCTAAACATTGTAAAAATTACAACTACAAACTTAAGATTATTTGTTGTTCATTATTTCTAGCCAGCAAGAATCTACAAAAAATTAACATTGCATTTGTCGGGACTCTTACCCGTTATACAGCTTTAAAACCAATTATTCTAACCATTAGGGTACAAATATTTCTCATGTTAAATAGATCGCGCAAAAAAATAATATATTTAATTTAAGATACGGCAAGACATGCATACAACCGTGTCGCTTTCGTATCCATGTCCGATATATATCAGATACGGATACGGCATCGAGTTTGCCATATTCGTGCTTCCTATCTCTTTCCCCTTCCATGTCCAAACACACACCAGTTACCAGTGTCAGCGTAGACTGTCATGGCCTCCTCCATTCTTTTCTGGACAAGTCTCCTCGGAGGAGAACCTCCTTCCTCTGCATCCGGAAAGCCTCATCCTTCTCTGTACCCTTCGCTTTGGAGGCCGATCCCTTGCAGAACCCTCCGATCAAAGTCTTCGACTGGGACCTGAAGCGCGTCCAGGTAACTTTCCCCTATATCTCCCCCACTACTACTACCTCTGTCTAAAATTACTTTCTAGATCAGAAAACCAAAATGAATTGATTTTTAGTTCATTTTGGTTTTATAATCCAAAATATAGGTAACTTTGAAGGAGGGAGTACTAATTGTGATACTCTCTTCGTTCAATGAAGCTTGTATGAATTTGGGAAAATATGGGTCCATCATTAGGTGGCTGACCTTGCTCACGGCCAAATACACGAACGAGAGGAAAACTTTGTATTTTTTCTATGGGCCTTAGAGTCCAATAAATTTTACTCATTTTCAAATGCAGACGCTCCATTGGATGGAGGGATTATTTATTGCCTTCTATTTTTAATCTTTATGAGGTTGGTTTTAAGCATGATAAGTTCTGTCTGATATTAATTGTCATGATTTGGAAGAAAACTTATCCCATATTAATTGTCTTATTTCATCTTATCCTTTTCGGCTCAAGTAGTACTAGGGTTTCCTAGTGATACTAGGACTCTTGTGAAACCCTTGATTAACTTTCAATTAATCTTATCCATCCATTCATAACCCCTCCTAAGACTCCTTGGCTTCCAAACTCTATGGCACCCAATTCTAATTTAATTCCAAATCCAAACCCTATTGTAAATCAACTTTCCAAGTTTATCTATTCCTCAAATTTAGCAACTGCCTAACTAACTTCTTGGCGCCTTTTCCTTGCTTGTCGTCCTACCATATTTAATGTCCCATATTACGAGAATCTCTTCTCTTTGATTTTATCTGGCTCTCAACAATTCCTAATTCCATACTACTGTCTACATTTACTATCTAATAAATTTGGTAACTGTCCATCTTTATCTCAATTGATCTCAAATAAGAAAGATAACTACCCAAAGAAAGAATATTCTATCTACAACTACTTGGCGCCCAAGGGTCTGGTGCCCAGTAATTTCTAACCAATTAGATTCTTTTACTAAAACCGTAACTTCCAGAAATTACCTTACCCTTATCTAGGAAACTACTACAATTTGTGACATATCAATATGAAGATGTACACTAAACATTACACCCCACATTCCACTAGTCCTGGCACCGGGCACTCCTTCGTCCCTCGCGCCAGGCTCAGATCCTGCGCCAATGAGTCTTGATTAAACCGAGTTTTTTGCAATTCATAAATCTATTGCAACTAGAAAATAAAATCACATACATCACACAAAGCATTCAAAGAACTCAAATTGAGAATTTATACCTTCCTAATCTGGGTTGTCCAAATAAATTTTTTTTACAAACATCGTGGTCGTCACAGAAGCATAAGCACATAACTTCGGTCAGTCATTGGCATTTCCGGCTTTAATTTTTGTTTGTTTTTGGCATACATTTCCATTATTAACTTGCATCTATGTATTAAATGAAAATGTTGGCAGATTAGACAATGTGACAACCCGAAGCCTTGGACAACCGGAGTGGCCTTTGCCCATTTCTTCTAGTGTCATAATTTGTAGTACATGCTATAAGTGCATCTAGAACATCATGTCCTTCGTTCATATAATTCATAGGCAACAGTTTGTTACTCCCTCCGTCCGGATTAATTATTAACATAAGCTTTTTCAAAATGAACTAATAATTAATCCGGACGGAGGGAGTATTACAATACTAAGAAATCCCATGGAGCAGAACATATTATGAAGATCCATAAGCTAATATTCATAAGTACACTAGTAAAACGTCAACACTTTATAGGCACATAGCAAACTGGTTCACTTTTTTCCATTAGTATTAAAACATGAAGTACCTAACACCCAAGATTAAACACAATATTAAGGTCTAGCAAGAAGTCAGTTATATCAGTCACTACTCGAAGAGCATGAACGTCTCCTTTAAAGAGAAACGGAAACCATAAAATACAACCAATATAATTGGACGCTTTGTGGTGTGACTACATCTGTGCACCATCTACGATTGCAACCTTCACTTCTAGGCAACTCACAACTTCAAGAAAACACGTATCAACTTCTTCCAGATTATATTCTCGTGCAAAGGTTCACCATCCGCTTAGTAGACGGCATCCATCGTGACTACGACCGCACTTCACTGGCCATCTTCTTCCATCAGGACCCAGTAAGGTTATGGTTGTAGTCACCCTAAGAAGACTTATTCCATGTGATGCTTTTAAAAACCGTGGAAGTAATCATGAAGTGAGAAATCAATTGAAATGAAATCATCACAAAAAGAACTGAGAGTCTTAAATGGTTTACCATGTAAGGTGCCTTAGAAATATTGTAATTTGCGATAACTTTTGTAAAGGTTTTTTATTGCTTCAGCAATTTTTCTTGTTCATCACAAACAGGTGGCCTCATTGATGCGCAATGTGGTTCAAATTCCTCCATCTTCACAGCTGTGCTTGATTGAGAACATAAATGATTTTTGGTTAAATCAGAATGCTAAATATAAAAGAACAAGGAAAAAGTTAGCCTGAGCACGTGCCCAAGAAAATTTCCAACGCATGGATCAAGCTGGGCCTCTAGAGGATCATCCTGCCCCGGCACACCACCTGGGCCGATGATCTTGATTGCGCGGCCTGGGGGCGTGGGTAAAGACGTTTCCTGCTCTGCCTGCAGGCTAACCTCCTCAAAGAATAATCATGCTTGTCCAAAATCCCTAATATACTACAGAGCTTATAGAAAAGTTTATCATACCATAGTATTGTATACTATGATTTAATAAATTAATTATTACTATAATTAACTTTGCATGGCACATATTGCTATTACCTTTGCCTTGGCATTTTGATATATTAATATTCCTGCTGCAGGATCTCTTTCGAGGTAGTTCTTGAGAGTTCGTCTAACTCATCTTCTCCAAATATCTCCTTCTCACATGAATTCTTACCAAAAATCTTAACTGTGAAATGCATTTCACCATCATATTTGAAAAGAAGGAAATCAAATTCTTCCAAGGAGTGGTCTTCCACAAATGTGTGCCAACCATGCTCCAAAAAAGCTTCATTCCCCTCCCCTTTTCTGAAGTCAGCATGCCATATACCCCCTCCTGGACCGGAAATGGTGGCCGTTCCAGTTGATTCCCATGATTTATGTCGCACAAATTCTGGAGGGAGTTTCTAAACAAATAAAACAGAAAAAAGAATCATTGAACTAACAGTCCTAATTGTATGTATATATCATCGACATGTGAAACAATAATCCACTACATAAATTGAGTTGGAGCCGAAATTAAAAGAGTGCCTTAATTTAGAAAGAAACAGGGCAAGTAAATTCATATATGCACCTCAATTACCACTATGGCAATAAATTAATTAATAAGCCAAATATTTTGGCCTCAGACCCTTTCAAGTAGGTGGAGCTCAAATGCAGTTCGCAAAATCATCATCATCATACACCTTATCCCAGTTCGCAAAATGAAAGTAAATAATTAACAGTTACAGAATGACAATAGCTACATTTACAACACAAGTTACACAACTAAGAACAGCCACCAGACTTATCACATGATAAAAGACCCAAGTTATGCAGTGAAATTGGACTTCAAAATGTAGACAGACCAGACCAATACTAAAGATTATTCTGGTCCCTCCATCCCATGTCAATAGCTTTATTTGAGAAAAATGTGTGTCTATATTAGTTACATTTGTCTCAATTTAAGCTGGCAGATGAGTTGTAGAAAGCTTTGTGAGATGCAATCTAAGCACTCAGCCAAGCTTCTGACATTATCTTATCTGTGGGTCCAACGATTAAATAAAAAGGATAATTTTACTAAATCTAGCTATTAATACGGACAGAGGGAGTACATAGAATGTTCCCTCTTCTGATAATCAATCTTATTTGTGGGATGCCCATTAATAAAAGTAACCACACCAGACAAACTGAGTTTAAATATATGCAAGAAAAACATTTTCAATTTTGGAGGAAACCAAAGACATTGTTGTATGGAGAAGGACAGGCCATAAAACTCTTGGATCCAAACTCGGAAAAAAAATGAAGATACGCCTCCTTAAATTTAATGCATTAGAGCTGGATTTCTTTTGTTTCTTTCTATTCAATCAAATCAGTGTTCAAGCAGGAAGCAAGCAATTATAAAAATAAGAGATATACATCTTATATGCAATTAGGACTAATGACCCCAGAGCTCAGAAGAATAGGCCAAAAAGAAGAAGACAGTTCTATGTGAAAATCTGAAGCTCACATAAACTTGGATGGAGTGTGAAAATTAGAGTATTTGTGCATATTTAAGTTTTTATTTCCCATCTGACTTCTATTAATAAAGGCTGAAAGTTCGCATACTCAGAAATTTCTACTACCTCATTTCAGTAAATTCTGGTGGCTCAATAATTCTCTTTTGATACAGCATTAAGTGGTGAATTTTTTAATTAATATTCAAAATACAATTCTAAAAAGGCCAAAAGCAAAATCTTGAGAACTATCAATATACTGTCACCACAATTAAATAGACTGAAATAAGCGAGACCATTGTGACGCATATGTATTCAGTGATTAGGGATTGAAAGAAAAATAGAACACTTGAAATTCTTTGTCTCATTCCAAAATGCTGTCATTATATTTGATCACCAATCATACAGAGGAACACAAAGCCACTGAAAGTTCCCCAGAAAGCCAAATCTTTGCAATGCAAGCCCAACATTGACAAAATAGAACAAAAAATGGAGGAGTGCTTATGTTTTTCGAGCACTCTTCGAACTAAAACTTAAGGTAAAAGATGTTAACAATTTCAAATAATCACACATATTTCCAACTTATGAGAAACAAGAAATGCAACCAACAAGAAAGCAAGAAAACTCTTTTGTCAAATAACCAAATAAACTATTGTATACACATAATATATGGGGACCCAAAAGGACATGCAACAAACATATTATTTTAACTCAATGACCAAAAAGACAATCATTTTGAATTAAAAAAAAGCTATATAGACCTGAGAGGAGAAACATCATCTGAGCAGAGAAGGGTAAAGTTAAAAATATATAAAATGATGGAAAAAAGATGAGAAGGGATGCAGAGGCCAGAGAGATAATGGAATGTGAGATCACCTCTCTCACTGGTTATTTGAATCTGGTGCTCAGTGCCCAATCTCAATTGGAAAAAATGGACATTAACAATTAGTCTTGATGATAAAAAAGAACATGTACACATTGACAAAATGCTGAAAATCAATTAGAGACTTACAACACTTACATCATCTAGGAAAGATAAAGCCAGACTGAGGTAAAGAAAATAACTATAACAACCCACCAGCCTTTGGGAGAAGTCATGAATCAGAACTTTGAAAAAGAAGCGTTCTTTAGCTGCCATAGCTGAAGCAGATGGAGCTCCCCTCCCCCTCTCCTTGTGACTCTGCCTGTAAGGAGTAGTCCAATGAGAGAGCAAAGTGAGCAAGTTGGACGATCAGAAGTACTGAAGTAATAGGTGCCATTAAGGGAAGTTTGCGCTGCCTCACTCAGCTTGCAGAGTGCAGTCTCAGAAACACAGTTCACAGAAAACGGAAATAAACAGAAAGGAGGCAGCTGGGCAAGGGAATCAGTGGCAAAAAGTGAAAGACATTGTTGCCAAAAGAACAAAGATATGCTTGGGCTATAATGTATAGGGTAGTTGGGAATAGTGGGTTGGGACCTACCAAGAAAATGTTGAGTATTTTACCAAGAATACGGTTACGGACACGAGTATAATACAATATGAGTGAGATAGTTGGATATATTCCCTTCTTCTAGAATTATTAACTACTCCCTCGACGGAATAGTTCATTTTGAAAAACCTTATGATGACAGGACAAAGGGAGTATATATTTTTTATAATGAGGAGCGGAGTCCTTATGTCCCGATCGATTAGTAGGGATAGGGCAACCAACCTTTTAGAGCATCATATCCACTGCCGATCCCCTCGGGTGCATACACCAACACCCCATTAGTTCATCCTTACATATATTTAGGTGTCTTATGTTGCATTCATTTAATATTTGTCTTAGTAAGGGTTTGAGAAGTAATTTATAATTGGTGCCTGATATTAAGGAAGGGGCACACATGTATTCAATGGACATGGATACGATACGGATATGGCTCCCCACCGGTGCGCTCTCCGGCGACAACGTCGCCACCGCCTCCCCGCGCTTGCCCCGACCACTCCCTCGCCTCAACTCTCCAGCGATGTTCTCGCCACCGTCTCGGCCAGATCTGTCTCCCCGTGCTCACCCCGGCCACCATATCGGTTCGCCTCAGCTCCGCCTCCCCATCCTTGGCCCGGCCACCGCCTCGGCTCGCCACTGCCTCACCTCGCCTCGACCAGCACCTTGTTCGGCCACCTCCTCGGCCCGTCGCTTGCCTTTCTACGGTAATATATATTTAATATCCGTTAGAAATATGTATTGATGTAGCTGTTGCATTGTAAGGACCCTCATCTTGAATCGGTTTATTTTAGTGTTATTTATCAGTTATAGTGTGGTTTAAGCATTTTTCGATTTAAATTTAGTGGTTTTCAAAAATAAATAGGGTTTATGAAGGTTTTAATCAAAACCAACTTAACAATCATGAGTTTTAAGTGATTTTGGATCAAATCTGAATTTTTGGGATTTTTCTGATTTTTCACCAATTTTCTGAAAATTAGGGTTTGACGGGACCCCTATGGGCCCCACCGACGAAATTAGTTTTTTTTACTAAAATGTCTCAGACATCAAAGAAAGATGCTATAAAAATTTTCAGAATTTTGTTGGACCTAATTTTGGGTTAAATTGCCAAATTTTCCAATTTTAGCTAAAAACTCTATTTCTACCCCACATTTTACTTAGGTTTACCCCAACCCTTTCTATAAAAGGAAAGTGATGTGCCATTTCCCAAATTGGGAATAGGCTTAGCCAGGAGATTTGGAGCTTATTCCCCATTAGGCCCAAAGAGGAAAGGATTTGAGGTAAGTTTTAGCTTAATCCTTGTTTCTTCTTTAGATTTCTTAAGCCCTTCTTAATCTTGACTTTCTTCATTGTTTCAATCAATTTTGAAACATAAAAATCACTATTTTATCCCTATTTTTCAAGCCCTAATCTTCAAAATCTTGTTTTTATGCTTCCAAAGCTCTAGCTTAATACTTTTGATTTTCAAAGCTAAATCGAGATTAATAGTGTATTAACATAAAATCATATTTTTTGAAGGTGTTGGAGGAAGTTGAAGGTTCATTCTCAACAAGGAAGGTAATGGGTTCTTCAATCTCAGCTTTGGGTAGAAAAAGAGTTTATTTTTCATGATTTTATTTGAATGGTATATGCTTGCTAGTCCATTCAATGCTAATCTCATGCCTTGATTTCTTATATATGGTTTCATCTTAGAATGGTATAAATTAGTGTTATGGAAGGTTTGACGGATTTTTATAGTGTTTGAGACCATGTATGAAGCTTTCAAGTCGTGTTAATGGAGTCTCGGTTTCAGGATTTTCGAAAAGAAGAAGATGCACAGCGATCAATTGCCCTTGATTAGCCGATCGATCGTCCAGCAATCGATCGTGCTTGATTAGCCGATCGATCAGACAACAATCGATCGTGCATTTTTGACCGATCGATCGGCTGTTCGAAATTTTCAAACTGATGCAAATTCCCATGTTTTACTCTATTTAATGATTATAATGGTTATGTGAGATGTGTTTGTTGAAATTAGGCTATTGGAAGTATGAAATTAATGATGAAGGTTTATGGTTTATGCTAAGTGGTGTATGTGATATTGTACTGCATGTTAATAATGATGCTTGTTGATATTGAATTACCTCATGATGGAATTCTTATGATTAAAGCACGTTTCCAACAAGGTTATGAGATGGTAGATGATGAGATGTATTCTCATATAACAAGTATGGGTTATGGGAAATTTATGTGATCATGCTATGGCGTAATGTATAGAAGAGAATCATGCTTGTATGAGTGAGTTTTTTACTTCACATGGTTGGATTTAAGTGTTATGATGGAATTTGCTTTGATTTCAATTGGGAATCATGGTTTTGAATGTGTTTAAATCATGTGTATATGGTTCTATGAGTTTATGTCAAAGCATTGGTCATGTGAATAGAATATGCATGATTACATACACATATGTGGGAATTTTATTATGAAATTGTTGTTGATTTATACTTTGATTATGATGCATGAGGGGATGGATTGGGAGCACATTCCATGTGTTGGAACCCACGTAGGTCTTGCTCACATATGTACCATGATATCATGCATCATGTATCGCACTTCATGGATGAAGTTTTATCGTTGTTTAACCGGAATTGATCAATTGTATGCAATGTTTGAAATTGCGTGCCGGATTAATCGAAACTTGGTTGGTCCGAAAGGACATGTTTTCGATTTCGTTCCTATGTGGAACAGGTATACTCCCCGGGTTGAGTCTAGCACATTGAGATATATGGGGGGGCAAGTTGTGTACTTGCCTTGCGGATGAGATTATTGAGATTACTGAGATTGTCATATGGACTTGAGCATCCAGAGTGGTACGCTTCGTGCACTAGCTACCACGTGTTCTAGGGTTCCCTGTGTGGGAATTCGGGCTCTCCCCCACCGCAAGAGATGTCCCTGGGCGAATACACCTGCTCTAGGTTCTTTGTGTAAGAATCGGACATCCTTGGCCAGGATCGTCCAGGGCGAGCAGCTTTAGGGGCTGACAACCCCGACCTTCTTACATTTCCTATGTGGAAACCGGACCATGATATGCCTTCGTGGCCTTGGCTGTATTCCACCTGTGTGGCGATGCCTGTGTTTACTCTTTGATGGAGGCATTCACCCTTTGTGTTGATGCATGCAGATTATGACTGTTATTCATGATTGTGTATCATGTGTTGGACACGTTTGTCATGTAGGGTAAATTTATGTGATATGAATGCATAATCAGAAGGTATATGATTGAGATATTATTATGCAGGATTATGTGTTATGAATGCATGAATCAGAACGTATGTGAATGAGATATTGTTATGCATGTTTATGAGATTGGAATGGATGATCAGAACATGGTGTGTCATGTTGATTTGGATCTATATTTGCTATGTTGTGATGCCGTTATGATCCCTGTTGATTGCCGAGTGTATTAAAACCATCACTGAGTTTTATACTCACCCCTCTTTCCTTGTTTTGTTTTGGGGCTGCGTGGCATGACACGTAGATGGACAAGATCCCCCGTATGAGGAACGATCGGGGAGAGCATGGGATTAGGCGTGGAGACCTTTGGACTATATTTTATTATGTTGTTATGTTTTACTCTGTTTGAGTATGGAACATTGTGTCTGTTTCCGACATGAGTTTACCTTATGTGTTTAGACCTATTCTAGACTTGTATATTTGAGCCCTGTGTGTCAGCTCAGGATTATTAGCATGTGGGTTTGAGACTTGTGGATTTATTTAGAGTTAAACTCCACTTTTATTCTACTTATTTACTCTTGCTCAAAGTAGTTGTGTAACTCTATTAGATTGACTGCTCGTATGTGGGGCATAAGTCTTCCGCTATCTCTTTTATACCGTCGCCCCCCGTGCGCTGGTCCGGCTCTTGGACCGGGTTTGGTTCGGGTCGGGCAGTGCCGGGGCGTGACATGCATTGTATGAAATTGATTATGTCATATTGTGTAGTATTTGATAGTGTTTGTTAAAGATTTTGTGAGAAGAGATGGCGGGAGAAATAGTTCTGTTTGTGCTAATGTATGGTGGTAGAATTGATAGAGGTGAATATGAAGGTGGTGAAACCGTAGGATTATTTATTAATAAGCCAAGTGCTTACGAGTAACTAGAGATGCAAGTGATCAATAAAGTAGGATTGGACCAAAGATTTTGGAAAATTTGTATGAGGTACAAGATGCCTATTTTGGGAACAAGGACTACCGTAATACAAATTGATGATGACAACTCTATGCAACAAATGCTCTATTTTGTGCCTCGTGTGTTTAGCTTCGAGCTATTTGTAGAAAAAGAGGCGCGCATGCCTAGGTTTGCAAATGATGGTGAAGGCGGAAGTAGGAGTCCTCGTAGAAATAGGTCAAGTGGAAACTCTAGAGGAAGGCATGTGGAAGATAATGAAGAAGATGATTTGTCTATATCACTAGCGTACAACGAACCTCAACTTTCGCCTAGTTTGAGGTAAGTTTATTTAAAAAATATATTTTAACCATTAAACTTACGGTTAAAGGAATTGTTTATTGATGATGTTAGTTTTGTTTTGTATAATGTACATGCTCATGAAGCGATGAATATTGGCATGGCACGAGGTGATGAATGGTTTGGCACACAAACATCATTTCATAACCCCTATACTTACACTGGTTCAAGTGGTTGGCAAGAGGGAAATATGAATGATGAGGAAGATGAAGGGGAGAATGAGGAAGATGATGGGGAAAATGATGAACAGGTGCCTAATTCACCGGTTATTGATGTTGAAGATGTATGAGGAGAGGATAGTGTGCAAGAGATGGTTCATAATGAAGGAGATGAATTGGTGGACATCGCAATTGCTACGGATAACTTGGATGATTTTGAGGAGGAGTTGCTATATAAGGAGGAGCCCCCATGGGCGCGATTAACAGATGATGAAATAGATGGGGCAATTAATCGGGGTTTACATGAGGAGACATATCATGAGGAAGCAATATATGTGGGGCAAATATTCCCTAATAAAGTTGAATTTGTACACGCATTGAGGGAGTTTTCAATAGTGCATGATGTTCGCTATAAAGTGTTGCATAAAAATCCGACACAGTACACAACAAGATGTCAATACCCTAACTGCTCATGGAGAGTACATGCATCATTGAGGAAGGGGATTAATGATTTTAAGTGAAGACGTATGGTGGCGAACACACTTGTAAAAATGCTCAGCTAGACACTAGTCATAGATAATGTACTCCAGCGTTTGTTTGTAGGCATATATTATCCTCTATTAGAGAAAAAGTAGATATCCCACCAGTGGTTATTCAAGAGAGGATTAAGGAGACTTTTTACATGAATATTTCATACAAACTTGGATGGCAAGGAATATGGCCATCAAAGCAGTGTATGGTGATTGAGTTGAGTCATATCGATTGTTGCCAATGTACTTGGAGGCAATAGTTAATGCCAATCCTGGAACTATTTGTAGAATGGAAGATGCCGGGTGTTGACGGTTTGATAAGGCGTTTTGGGCCTTTGGGCCATATATTGAGGGTTTTAAACTGTTATGACCCAGCACTTTAGCAAGAAGAGAGGGTCGTGCGAAGAGATGAAAAGGAGGAAAGAGGTCGAGAGTTGGGAAAGGAGAAGGAGACATGTAAGGGTAAGGATTCTCTGCTGGCCTAATGGCGGCTCAGGCAGAGGAGAATGAAGGGGGTGAAGCAAGAAGAAGATTAGATTAGGATAAACTATTCTAAATAATCCAAACAAGAGAGCCAAAGCTCTTTACATAGACTTCCCACGCAGTGGGCCTGAGCTAACCCCTGGGCTATTCCCTATAGTTGGGCTAGAGGCCTTATTATAAAATACGTTAGATATATCTAGGCTACTCCCCTAAACTGGGCCGAAGGCCATTAATACAAATAGACTAAGTAATTAGACTAATAGTTGGAACATAACATAAACATTGTCTCCCGGTAATAAGTGTTGATGCTACTTTCCTATCTAGCAAGTATGGAGGAGCCCTTTTGATGGCAACTGTTAACGATGGGCACAAGGGTTTGTATCCTCTTGCATTTGGCCTTATTTCGGGTGAGGATTACCCTAATTGGAGATGGCGTATTTGAAAGAGCATGTTGTCCTTGGTAGGGTATCTATGACTATCATATCTGATTGACATAAAGGGTTGCAAAAAGTTGTGCCAGAGGTGTTTCCACTTTTGCATTTTTATCACCGATATTGTATGCGACACATCAAGGCAAACTATCATAAGAAGTTTAAGAATGATGTATTGACGAGTCTGATAGGGGAAGCTGCAACTGTGCTTACTGTAGATGAGTTTGATAAGGAGATAAAACTTATCGGTGCAGAAAGTCTAGAAGCAAAATGGCTACTCAGTGAGGAAGGTGGATTATCACCTCAATTGTGGTCTCTTGCTCACGATGGTTTTACAAGACTTGGAATGACCACAACAAATATGGCTGAAAGTCTAAATAGCGTGTTGAAGGGGGCTCGATCATACCCGTGCAAGCCTTAGTGTCAGCCACATTCTACCGGATCGTCAAATTCTTTGTGAAGCGACATTCGGTCGGGTTGGCCATGGCAACCCCATGCACCCCTACTATTAAGTGGAAGATTAAACAACAAATGTGCCTGATTGGCAGCATGTGGGCTGACCAAATCAATTCTCATGTGTATGAAGTGAAAACAATGCGTGGTAGAAAATATGTGGTAGATGCTAGCGATCATACATGTTCTTGCAATTACCCTCAGGTGTACAAACATCAATGTCGTCATCTAATTGTTGTCCAATCGAGGTGAAGAGGACCCATCGGCGATTTAGTTGGATATTGGCATACATCTGATGCATATAGAAAGGTGTATCCAACTAAATTCATTCCACTTCCTGATCGACGATCTTGGGAGGAAGCGTCACCTATGTATGTGGTGAAGCCTCCAAGGGTGACACGAAAACCCGATCATCCACCCACTAGGAGAATACATAATGCGATGGATAGTGCGGCATGACGACAGATGGTCGATCTCACTACCATTGTGGGAATTATAACCAAGTTGGTCATAACAGGTGTCATTGCTAAAACACACCTTCTGGTGATTGGTACTTCCATACAATGATCTTTATATGTAAATTAACTTGTTTTATACATTCTTTGAAGTTATTATTAATTGTTGGCTTCTTTGTAGATATTATGGACCCAGGACTGATTGATCCTACCGTCCTCACAGAGCAGAGCTTGCACAGATCTGATGGCATATGGAATGGAGAGGTATGTGCATAATCATTATCTCCTTAGTTTTGGATATTACATATATTTAACTACTTTTCTAATTATAAATTACTTTTCATGTGTATAGGATCCCGGGTGCATTGAATGCACCGAGCATTGGCAAAACGTGCGCCATTGGGTAGTTGATGAACGCATGTTGCCGCACATAGAGATGGCAAGATTTGGGCACTTTACACGGTTACAGTATATCAGGATTGATAGGTCTCTCATCACTGCCCTAGTTGAGAGATGGCGGAGGGAAACGCAAACATTTCACTTGCATTTGGGGGAGATGACTATAACGTTACATGATGTTGATGTACTACTCGGATTGCGCGTTGATGGCATTGCGGTGAGTTGCTCGAGTGTGGGCATTGACTTGAATGAAGTATATGAGCACCTTCTTGGACGGGTACCTCCACGTGAAGCATTGAAAGGACGAACTAGGGTTAGTCTTTTGTGGTTGAGAGAGCAGTTCAATCGCCTGCCGGAGGATGCCACAAAGATTGTCGACGAGCAACATTCACGAGCATATTTACTCTATATGCTTGGTAGCACTATATTTGCTGATAGCAGCAGTAGCCATGTGCACCCCATGTATCTCCTTTTGTTAGAGGATTTGTACACCACGGGACAGTATGCATGGGGCAGTGCCACCCTTACCTACCTATACAGAGAGTTGGAAAAAGCTTGCCAACCCAACACATTAGGGATTGCCGAGTGCTTCACCCTTATCCAGGTAAACCATCAATAATCTTTCGCTACTATATTTATCATAAGTATAACATTTGATTCATGTTGGGTGTGTATGCGTCAAACAGCTATGGTCGTGGTAGAGATTGCATGTTAGCCGTCCAAACATTCAGAGCACTCCACTAGATGGTTTGTCTCCGTTAGAAGTTTGGTATGTATTATCTATTTAAGTTATTTAATGATCTTGTATTGATATTTTAAATAATTTATTTTTCATCTTCTTTATGTTAGGTGGACTACTAAGAAGAAAAAAACTGTGAATCCTCACAGTGTCCTGATGATGTATAGATTTGAATTAGACTATCAACGATCCGGCCAGGTATTGGTCGTTTATATTGCACATGTTATGAATATGATGAATGTACATTTCACAAAAAGTAAAGCACCATCTTTATATATTGTGTAGGTAACATGGCAGCCATATCATGATGATGTGTTAGCGCAGTTTCCTGGAGTATGTACGGATGGAGCGCATGTGTGGCTATCTAGGACGCCACTTATATGTGTTGACATCGTCGAGATGCATGTTCCGGATCAGGTCATCTTGCAATTCGGATTAGAGCAAGTTTCCCCCCCTCTTATTGTGGAGTTCATTGAACGATTATCGAGTCGAGGCCGAAGGAGTTTTGATTGGAGGTCGCATCATGCGGCTTATATTACTAGATGGGACGACCGTACGACCACTCTCGTTCAGGGGGAGCCTGCTATGATGGAGCGAGATGCGGATAATGCATACATGAGATGGTACTTGAGGATCACTAGGAGACTTATCATGCCACCCGTGTATGAGGCGGAGATGTTATATGAACCGAGGGGCAACACTTAGCGGGCGTTGGTGAGTATCTTTGACTTCATACTTGATTTAATTCATTATTGTTCTGTGTGTTGGTGAGTAGATAACATATTTTTTTTCTTTCTAGCTTACTTGTATGAGACAGACATTCTTGCAGATGGAGGGAGCTTTGGTGGACCGATTCTATGAGAGCTTGCTAGCGGCATGTCAGACGCTGCACAATATATCTGGACATGTCCTTGCGAGTTTGCCATTACTTCAGCCTGGAAATGCGACCTAAACTTCCCAAAATTTAACCTAAGTCTTCATTTTACCGATTTATAGGAGTATCCAATTGGGGAAGAAGACATTCCAGCAAAGCTCCGTCCATCATCGCGGTTCAAATCACCGACGGCGCCGTCCAACCCAGAAAAAATAAGATTTCATGCCGGAAAATAGTAAAACCTGCGGAAAAGACCGAAAAAATGCTATGATGAAGGGATTTTGATGTGAAAGCAACGAGGAAGCCCGCCCAACTACAAAAATTTAAATCTACATGTAAAGAAACGCATATAAAGGCCACCCATTGGTGCTCGACCGCTCGTGGATATCAACTAAGAGGATAAAAATAGGCAAAAGCGTGAAATATTTGTGGGCAAGCGACAAGTATAATTTATACATCTTTCTTTGATCCTAATGAAATAGAAGAGGAGGAAAAATAAGGAAGAATGCAAAAAAATGGGCTAAAACGGATAAAAATGAGCGAGTTATGACATTTTTAAGATTGCCGTAAAAACGTGTTTTCGAAAACACGACCCCATTTTAGGTCGTGTGTTCGAATACACAACCTGAATGGAGTCGTGTCTACGAAAACACGCTTTTACAGCAGTCTTAGAAATGTCATAATAATCTCATTTTTTATCCGTTTTAACCCTTTTTTTTGCGTTCTTCCTTCTACGGCAATCTTAGAAATCACAGAAAAATGTATAAATTGTTCTTGTCGCTCGCCGATGAGTATTTCACGCTTTCGCCCATTTTTATCCTCTTATTTGATATCTACTAGCGGTCAAGCACTAATGAGTGACCTTTATATGTGTTTCTTTACATGTAGATCTCAATTTTTGTAGTTGGGCGGGCTTCCCTGCTGCTCTTACATTAAAATCCCTTCATCATACCTTTTATTTTTGGGCGTAGACGGCCATGGGCTTTGGTATGGATCGCCCGACGTTCAAAGCTTTGCCAGAAAGCTTCCTCTTTTTTTTTTTTTCTTATTTATTCTTCTTTTATCATCCTAATATATCTTCATGAGGTGGAAGAGAAGGAAAAATAAGAAAGAATGCAAAAAATATTGGCTAAAACGGATAAAAATTGAGCGAGTTATGACATTTTTAAAATTGCCGTAAAAACGTGTTTTCGAAAACACGACCTGAATGGTGTCGTGTCTACGAACACGACTCCATTCAGGTTGTGTATTCGAACACGACCTAAAATGGGGTCGTGTTTTTTAAAACACAGTTTTACGGTAATCTTAAAAATATCATAACTCCCTCATTTTTTATCCGTTTTAGCTAATTTTTTTTTGCTTTCTTCCTTATTTTTCCTTCTCTTCCATTTCACTAGGATCACAGAAAGATGAATAAATTGTACTTGTCACTCACCAACGAATATTTCACGCTTTTGCCTATTTCATCCTTTTATTTGATGTCCACGAACAATCGAGCACAAATCTGGAATAAAGGCATTTTGGGTAATTTCCAGGTAATAAAGGGATTTCAGGTAATATGAGAAACCGCTTAGTGGCGCCAGGTAATATGAAAAAAGCTCTAATATGTCCCAATATCATAAGTTTTCGTTTCTCTTTAAATTCTCAGCCGAGAGAATCAGGCGATCAACAAGTTATGCACCCAAGTCATACCTCGTTTAGGCAAAGACCCTTCAACAGATAATTGTTGTAACCAACAGATTCTTGTTGAGTCCACCACTTATATACTAGGTTTTCTTATATAATTCCACTATTGGCACTCCACTTCAACTTTCAGACCTCACAACAATATAATTAACCACAAATTTTAATTAACAATATAATCTTTGGGCTTCTTTCGACTAAAAGTAACCACCACTGTGGGTTCACGTAGTTAAGAGGGGGGTACATTCCTAACCTGTGGCACCCACATGGTAACTTGGAGGTAAGAAACATGGGAGAAAGAATATGAGATGACCAATTAATATTACATGCAAAAACAGAATTAAGCTAATTTTAAACAAATGATGAGCAACCAAAATGGAGGAAAAACAGAAGAGTAAAAACGAACACAAGCTGGGTACAGCTTAAATGTCATTTCCTCTTCTCATCGTCCTGTTTTAGTTGTCATCATCATGATTTGCAGCATTTATTGCTAGCTTCATTCCTCCCAAAATTTGACGAAGGCAGCAATGAAAGACTTAATTGCAGCCCAAAAGGGATTTGTCTCTTCTGCCTTCCGAAAATCCCTCCTCAAAACACCGGGTGAGCCACTGCCAGAAACAGTCTTTATCAATAAACTGCATGATAGAAGTCTGACAATGGAGAGAAGAGAGCAAAACACAAATTACTGCATCGAGATGAAGAGATGCCAAGCTTAGATCATAACCTATTAAGATTTCACCCATATTAAATGCAGATACTTTATACTATAGCCAATGTGGAGAACAAGGTTCTTAGTTTGAATTGTGACAAGAAACAGTTTGCATTTTGCTGGTTCAGTTGATACTATCATTTAGTAAAAATCTTTCCAGTACTGTGAACAGAATAAAAAATATATTAAATATGAACTACAATGCAAAAATATCCTGCACTAGTTTGTTAAAAGGATGCTAGTAAATTGTCAAAAAGTTCTCCCAAATCATGGGTAAGCATGAGCACTGCTAGGATACTAACCATGAATAAAAAAAATATAAACTAACTTGACTTACAGAAAAACTTTACCAGTATCAAAATGTATTTTCTTAAGCATGTCACAATTGCCAGAACAAAGTTTAACCTGCTTGTTCCATCCAAATTGGAGTTGCCTTCTTCCCCACTGTTGCTTCTTTGTTCAGGCACTACATTATTTGGAACAGGTATCTTAAAGGCAGCTAATTTTGGATCTACATCAATATGAGGGACAACTTCTGCTTCCCAAGCATCATTGACAGCAACTGAATGCACCTGAATCAACATCAACGGACTTAAGCACAATGCCTGACAGTCCCGCCATAAACAAAAGAACAGAAGCTACATAAAATTTATCCCATCACATGAATGCTTGTTTGGGTGTGTGTGAAAGAGGAAAGAGTTTTGCCCGTACTATAAATAAAAAAAAGTTTTGCCAGTATCATAAAGATTCAAGGCTACGATGCATTAAAATATCTTAAAAGATCTACTCGTTTCCAATTCCTGGAAATGACATACCAAAGGGCTGCCTAAGTTATCATATTATGTAAACAGAACAGAAAGACCTATAAGAAAGCCATATAGACATAAGCAAGTTATGTAGCATGCCATATGACATGAGACCCTTCAATGTAGACTGTTGAGTCCATTTCCGTTCTTCACCATTTTAACATTATCATAATGAATCCTTGGTCAGTTGAATAAAAATAAAGGTAGAAGGTTAGTTGTCTTAATTATGAGCCCTCCGGAAAGTCACATGTAAAAGTGGAATCAAGTAGATAATTGACGGAATTAAAATTCATTTTGCAAGAATATTAGATAAAAATATTGATAGTGGTAGTGGAAGGTCACTTGAATACCTTATTTATTGCCTCAGATGAGCATAGTCATTAACTTGAGAAATAAAAACTGGAGAAATACCAGGAAACAGAAAACAGGATATGCCTTTGCAGAACAAACTAATTCCACAAGGTTCCACATGAAAAAGCATACTGTGAGAAAGAGGCAAATAGGACAACAGAAGGGCGAAAAGAGTTTCTGGCAACAGGAAGATTAACTGGAACTCGGATGAGTATTTGGTACACCAAGGACCAGGAGGAGTGGACGACATTTCAGAGAGGACATCCATAATAATAAGGGTCCATTGCCATGTGCGGGTCCCCTCCATCTAGCCAAAAGTTTCTCAGCCATTATAATTCCGCCAGAATTTCAACACAAAGATGATTGTAACCAAAAATCATAAAGGGCCCGATTTTTGTAGGTCCTTTATCTTACATTCTGTTCCCATCCCCCTGGAAAGCTTGGTAAGCACGTGCCAGACCCATGGCAGACACTAATGCCGCAAACCAAATTTTTTCCCCTTGACCTGATATGTGATATGGAAAGCTTGGCATATATCAATAATATCAATAATAAACATAAAAGGATTTAAAAATTAATCAATATGACCACAGGATGCTCAATAATTGCTTGAGGGTCCATTGCCATGTGCGGGTCCCCTCCATCTAGCCAAAAGTTTCTCAGCCATTATAATTTGGCCAGAATTTCAACACAAAGATGAATGTAACCAAAAATCATAAAGGACCCGATTTTTGTAGGTCCTTTATCTTACATTCTGTTCCCATCCCCCTGGAAAGCTTGGTAAGCACGTGCCAGACCCATGGCAGACAGTAATGCCGCAAACCAAATTTTTTCCCCTTGACCTGATATGTGATATTGCATTCACCTGTCTACAAGCAATTATGCAGCATCCTGTGGTCATATTGATTAATATGTAAATCCTTTTATGTTTATTATTGATATTATTGATATATGCCTTCATTGCTGTGTGTTCTTATTACTCCAAATGTTAAGGCTGTGTCTGCCAGCAAGATTGGTCGTATTCACTTATTTCTCAAAGGATTTACTTTTCTAGGGAGTCTACTCTAACAAAACAAGGACCATTTTCCAAGAATGAAACGGGTAGTCACCATAATCAATTTTTCTCATTGCTTTTGCAAATCAATCTTTCATTAAATTTCCACGTATGTAATACCATGTATTCTTCCATTCTTTTGTCAATGGATAGACTATAGCGTGATAGTTAATTTATTCTTAGCAGAAGGAACATTTATTATCTCTTACAAAAGAGATAATAAAGGATTTGGATGGAGCTAATAAGAAAGGGTTTGACTTTACTATCTCTTACAAAAGAGGTAGTCCAAAACAGGCTGGAATGGAGGAGTAAGATCCGTGTCGCCGACCCCAAATAGTTGGGAAAAGGCGCTAATTGATTATGATTATGAGAAGGAACATTTATTGTTAGTCATGGACAATCCAAAATCAAAGCAGTCGGATTACCTGTGAATCTGCGACTATGAGCAGCAAAGTCTTTAAAACTCAATTTTTTAAAAAAGGACAACATGAAGGGACAAATGCATAGCCTCACCTGAGCCTCTGCAGCAACCATATTTTGGCTATCTGCCCCACTATCTTCAAGAGTCACTTGACTTGACGTGAGATTTAGGCCACCTGAAATTTGATCTGCATTATTTCTCTGTGTCACTTCAGCAACTGTAGAGAAGTTGGAATCCACTTCCATGGTAACAGACTGATTTTGATGAGCTGCCACAGTTGCAGTGCTTTCTGCACCTTCGAATATCTCAGTTGAGTGAGAAGTTGGATTGACATCAGAAGTCAATGAGGCAGCAGATGTAAAATCATATGCATTGTTCAAGCCTTCTGTTATAAAATTCTCCACCATTACTTCCGGACTGGTCATATCAGTTTCCATGGTAGCAGACCTATTTTGATGAGATGCCATAGTTACAGTGCTTTCTGCACATTCGAATCTCTCGGTTGAGTAGGAAGTTGGATGGCCATCAGAAGTCAATGAGGAGGCAGCAGACATCAGATCATGGGTTTGAGCAGATGCATTGTTTAAGCCTTCTATTATAAAATTCTCCACCATTACTTCTGTACTGGTTATATTAATTTCCTCGACGGTATTACTCCCCTTTTCAGTAGTTATAACTACTTGGGAAACTGCTGGGACTTCATGTCGTGATCCATTGATAGGTAATCTATCACTCTTAGAAGTTGCAAGATCCCTGCTGTAAGAACTATTAGATAAATGATCCATTGAAGCTTCCTGGCCTTCTTCATACACACTTTCATGACCGTCATTGTTCAATATGTCACCTGTATTTTCATATACATTATGAATAAATGTAACATCCTCTTGACTCAGGTCAATTGTAAGTGGCAGGGACAGAACATTTTGAACTGCAGAATTGTTTATGTCTTGATTTTCTGAAGATGAACTAGCGGGTCCCAGAATTTTGTTTGCCTGAATTACCTCTCTTACAATTTCTCGCACTGTATAAAAAGATCCTCCTACTTCCTTGTGAGTGAGATTTAGAGAAGGAAAATTTCCGTTGTTTGAAGCTTGATATCTGCAAAGCACAGGATGAACCTGCAAATTAGCATTACAAAAGATATCAATAGTCCAGAGATACTTTTTGCAAAACTAACATACTGCAATCTGAGATATAGATGATCACAGTTCAGAACCACAGAAGCAATGCATTTTCAAGTTTCAAACGAGAAGTAACACCATTCATCTCACAAATATCATTGTGAACAAACTCAAGTAAACATGTAGCATGGATATAATATTTAAATGGCTTCCTAGGCAATTTAGATTGGACACAAATCTCACACCTTGAATGAGTCTCTACATTAGATTTGGGAATCAAATCTAGACTCATCAATCTCTTGAGAGTGTTAGCATTCACATGCCCAAGCCTCATATGCAATACATTATTTTCATTTGCATTAAAAACATAAGAATTATTTGCATTAAAGGTAAAACCATCCGAATCACAAACATTTAACTTAAACAAGCCACTACATAAATATCATTTGCCAATAAATGTACCAAATTTACTTATTACAACTTTATTAGTTTCTTTTGTTAAAAAAAAAATAATCCAAGATGGTCAACCTGATGAGTTTGTATGCGCTTTTATGTACCACAATCTAAGCCGTCCAGAATGTTGTAAGTTTTTCGTACTATAGGTAACTTTGTAATTTAAATAGTGAAGATTCATGTAAGGGTAATAATGTTGTAGCTTCTGTTGAGACAGACAGGTATGGAGCCCAGGGGTGGGGAGTGGGATTGGCTGGGAGGGGCCATGACCTCTCCTGGCTCAAGAAATTTTACTGGTATTTTTATGTGGGGCCTCTCGAATATTCTCCTTCCATTTCAGTCAATGCCTCAACACTCAAACTCAGGCTTCCAAGGCTTTCATGCAATCCAATAATATTAGCACAAAGTATAACTATCTGCAAAATAAACACTCTCAAGCATCTTGACATCAACGAATAAATCAAATTGACTTTCAGAACACCTTAGCAAAGGATAACTAACTTTCAAAATGCTTCCACTTATTTGCAAGTGAAAAATACACCAACAGAAATTAATTTTATGTCCTAAAGCATGTGTGTACACCATATTGTATGTAAAGAAGGCATCAAAATGTAATTCGCAGATGTAAAACATGACTCTCTTAATGAATGATACATGAGAGGCATATATGCTTCTTAATATTTAAAATCAACAGAAAAAGACGTATATGCAAAATAACAGAAAATTACTTCTTTATGAAGGCTTCAACCATTGTCTTCCTCTCTTCTTTTGATTTTCTGATCCGGGATTTCTTCCCCTGCGATGCATTGCATTTAGCCAAAGCAAATGTTTGGCCAACCCAGCTGACCTTGACAGCATGCATGTCTTGCGCTCCACCAGAAATTTAGAATGAAAACTGTATGCAACAAGGAACAAGTGAATACTAGGAAAGAGACCAAAGAACCTTCCACAGAATAAATGCATACTCCCTCTGTCCTGAAATACCTGCCACATCCTAAAAAAGTGGGTATTGTTATTAACACTATCCACCATTTGAAGTCGCAACAACCTAATCCATCCCACATTACATGTCCTATTTGATTTTTCAAAATTAAGACCAAATAGGACACTTCGTATGGAATTCAGGAAGTTTTTGTAAAGTTTTGACATTATAAATTGGAGAAGCGCAAGCAGCCAGATTCATTGTCACATCCCTGCTGACTTCCAGACCAACGTTATTCAGACAGTGATGATCACTATTATAAAAGAAGATAGCAGTGAAAGAAGAAAATTCTGCAAACAAAGTAAAACTGAACAGAGTTACAAGAAGACCCAAACTAGCACTACTTACCTGAACGGGTGATATTAAACTCTGTTAAAAACATGCAAAGTTTTAAAGAGTAAAAATACTGAATTGAGAACCAAGTCAACACATTATGGTGCAGGTATGTGCTTAACCACAGATGACAGGGCTGGAATAAGGAGATATGATCAGCCCGCTTAGACTCTTTTCTCATCTAAAAGGAAAGGAATATCCAAGTCCCAATGATAAACCACATATTATTCCTTATAAATTCAACAGTCAGCGTTTCATTTGCCAAGAGTCCAATAACTACATGTAAAATACACACATGATAAAGATGGAAGAGTCGAGAATCTTACTAGTAACTGCAGCCTGGAAAAATTCCAGAACAAATAATTTTACCATTTCCCCACATAAGCAAACCAATGTCAATTCACAACTAACAGCCAATGTTACACCGCCCAATTGGTCATCCAAAAACAATTCTATATTTCTTTGCAAACACCAGTGTGACTAAATACTAAATACTCCCTCCATCCTGTTTTAGATGCTACATTTACAGAAAAGAACAGTCCTTTTTTAGATGCTCCATTTGCTCAATTTTAAGTGAATTTTTGGACCTGTTTCTTAAAAAAAAAGTGGATTTTGGACCTCTTCTAACCTGCATTAGCTGGGGTTTCCACCATCCAATTAAAATCACCTTCTTTTTCAGATGGAGCACCTAAAACAGGACGGAGGGAGTACAAAACAACCCCTGCAGCTGGATACAGTCTAGTAGTTTATATCTTTAGTTCAATTGCGTTTTAATACTTCACACCATAAAAAAGTTGATAGTATTTAAATGCAATTGAAATAAATATAGTAGACGCGACTACTATCTTCTGAGTATAACCAATCACATCATAAAAAAGGTTGATACTAGCCGCGTGTCTAATACATGTTGTATACTTTCTGCAATAATGGAAACTTACTGCAAGCAGATACCACCAAATGTAAGTAAAATGTGATTGTGACCGCTATAATTGCTAGCTCACGCATCATCAACACGAATAAAAACAAGTAAAAGCAAAGAGCAGAACTACTAATGACCATTATATGTCGCAATAATTCAAGATAATGACAGTTTCAATAGAACCAAATCACCCATTTTGCTATCTTAAAGTAAAGCCCATGAAGCTGCTTGTAAACCCAGATCTAATAAATGACCACCTACAATGTGCACAAAAGAGCAAGAAAGAGACACCAACCACCCCAGTTGTCTTCAAATTTTCCCTGAAAATAACAAAAACACTATGCTCCCTATTGACAATGTAATGAGAGAGAGAGAGAGAGAGCAGACCGAGATGAAGTGGTGGCAGTCAGCGGTGGGACTGTGGGAAGAGACTGGAGAGACGGCGAAAACCCTCTTTCGAAATGTGCCGATAAAGCTGGGAGAGCGAGAGTGTCAAAAATGAGAGTTGGGACCGTATTTGGAACTATACGACTTCATTATTCTCGCATAGCGACGACAGCAACCTAGGTTGAGATGCCTCGGCCTCGGCAGTGAAGGTTACTCGCTCGCGCTCGATAATTGGACTCCACATCTCAATAAAATAATAATGTAACGGTCTAAAAAGCGAGAGGGAGTAGTAGTAAAAAAAGGGAAGATTGGCCCGGGTTGGTCTGCTACTACCGTAGGCCGTGGCCATGTGGATATTGGAGTGTTTCAAGTCGGTTCAGGTAAAAAATATTGCCATTTTTTTAAGGGGAACGCCTCATTAAAAAATTGAACATAAAATACTCCATCTGTAAAAATGTTGTCTTTTATTGGATGGTGATATTTAAAACAGGACGGACGGAAGGAGTATTAATGAAGCCTAGTTGGAGATAATTCAAGTAACTAAGTTACGGTGAAGAAACCATGTCCTTATCTTGGGTTCATAAATACGGGGACTAGTCTCAAAAACATAACATGTTCGATTATAGGCCCCCAAACCATATGCCCAGACCGAAATCTTATGGGGTCCATACTAGATTCCAGTTGCAGAGACAGTTCCCGAGTCGTAACGTGTTAGGTTGAAGGGACTGGTCCCCGAAACCATGTTAGATCAACAGGTTTTAAAAGGTAAGGCCCATAGGTCAGGTGCAATCAGATTGGTTAGGACTTGTGCATCCCACCTAAAACCCGAGCCGCCTTTGTTAGGGGCCCAACATATTTACTCACAAGAAAAAGGTGTACCCAAAGCAACAGAAAACAAATATCTTCCTAATTAAAAGTGTTTTCACTTTGTGTTGTCGATCAAATCAGATGCCCACCAAAGGTACCACAACTTCTTTCAGTACCGGGTCAATAGATATTCCTTCTTTTCATGGCTTGCCTTGAACAATGCATTGCATACCCAAGATAATTTATGCATGGAAGGCTTCTACTTTGTTAGGGTATGTTTGGTTAGAGATTTTAAGAGTGAAAAATCTGAATTTTAGGAAAGAAGTTAGGCTTTTAAATTTAAAGCGTTTGTGTCACGCCCCGAAATTTCAAGCCTCGACGGAGTGTGGAAGTCGACCATTAGGCAAGAAATTCTTGAAGCCGAAATTCGGGCACGCAACTTAATACCCATTCACCAGTCAACCACAACATCTCAAAAGGATGTGTAATTGAAACCACTGAGTCATATGAATCAATATCATTAAACCATATGAAATAAAAATTCTTAATATTAAATTATTCCAAAATAATAGTCATTAAAATCTCTTAACAAAATCACTAAAACTTCTTGGCACACAGGCCATTATTATCACAACTATTTATTTCAAAAGCAACATAAACTTCGTAACTTTCTGACTGCAATCCTTGAGCTTTTCCTTCTACTGCAACATCCTCCAAATCTAATCTTTATCCAAGCCTGCATCACAGGATGCATGAGTATTCCGAAGAAATACCTAGTAGGATGCAAAACCCACACAAACACAAAAGATATAATATATAACAATGCATAAGATTTCAACAACAACTGACAAATCAGCAATATCGATATCCAATATAAGGAATTGTATTACCAGAAATCATCATCAGTCACTAAGACTCCAAAACAGCTAGAATGTGTGGAAAGAATATAATTAATCAATGATCCAAACATTGATAGTGCATAAGAAAAACATCATTCACAGAGACTTCAACTATCACAAGCGTATGGAGCTACAACTCTCACTCTCATATATCACCACTTCCATGTGGTTTCTTGCCAGACTATCCTAGAGGTTCTCTCCTTGGAACCCTCTGTCATGTCTAGAATACTGGCTCTATCAATACTTATGGAATGCCTCTCTTTGGGCGGGAACCTAACAAGGGTCCAAAGATATACTCTCTTAACACAGGGACTTTTGAGTCTTATTAACTCTCATCCTGGCAGGGTCTCTTAACTCAGGGGCTTTTGAGTATTATTAACTCTCTCCCTAGCTGAATTTCTTGACGTACGGGCTTTTGAGTATTATTAACTCTCACCCTAGTTGAATCTCCCTTAACGCAGGGGCTGTTGAGTATCATTAACTCTCACCCTGGCTGAGTTTCTCTTAACACAGGGGCTGTTGAGTATCATTAACTCTCACCCTGGCTGAGTTTCTCTTAATCCAAGTGCTTTTGAGTATTTTACAACTCTCAACCAGACAGAGTCTCTCCTAATCCAAGTGCTTTTGAGTATTCTACAACTCTCAACTGGACGGAATCTATTATGGCTTTTACCGGCATACTACGAATGTCTTCACTCAGGTATTATTAAGACTACCCATCTCTCATCCTGGGAAACTAATTTACCTCTCTTGGGCAAAATCTCACAAGGTTCTTATAATGAATCTCTGATGTAACTATTTACTCGAAGGAAAGGTATCCTCTATGAAGAACATAATCATTCTGATAACTAGCTCATGAAAGAAGTACAACAAATATTTTGATACTCTTCCAAAAGTCTAACTCATTAAAGGAGTACCAATGAGATTACTTAATCCCTATCGTCACACAACTGACCATAGAAGTATCAAAATAAAGTGTCAACAACAGAAGTATCACACATTGCTTTAACATAGGTGGAACTATTCCAATACTCAACTCGGTCATAGAAACATTGATCCAAACTTCAAGGTTTAAGACTTTAGTCAGGGGGGATGATGGTTCGGCTTCCAATTAAAAACGCAGTCTAGTTAATATCAACCATGAAACACATAGGACTTACTAAACATCAAACTACCCATCACTAGCCCATGATATTAAAGTATTATACTTAGTCCATTATGCTGTAATTCTTTCTGGAAGATCTTGTATAACACATATTACTTTCATAGTATACTTATTCTAGCATAGGGTAATGTTTTGCTAAAGTTTCTCCAACTTTTACCCTAATTACAGTATTCTGTTTTTACATATCAGTTGACTTCCAGCTCTTCCCGGCGTCAGCATATATTGAATTACTCTTTGAAATTTTTGCTGTATATATTCCTTTGAGTCTAGTTTCTAACCCAACAGACGCATATTTTTCTGAGTTTATTTGAATTAGTTATGAATTATTTACTATAGACTGTCAGCACAGAAATAGTTATGGCCGAGATTAAGACTCTTCATTAAACTTGATTATCTCACTTAATAACACATTATAGGTGATAATATATTATTAACAGACAACCATACTCCCCTCCTAGATCAATTACAGACCCTAGGATTGTCTGGAATTACCAAAGTATACCCTTTTATCATTATTACATATCATATATCAATTGACCCCTAGATCTTCACATATAAGAGCATGATCATAATCAACTCATGAATAGAAATACCACACATATTCATTCCCAAACAAGGTCACATATTTAACATCAGAACTTGAATCATAAACATTCATATGATTGAAATAAATCACAAAGAATAGTGGTAAAATCATCCTACACTTAATTCACCGAAGATTCCGCCTTTCTACGCGTTGCTCGTCTCCTCCGCTTCCTCCTTTCCCGCCGCTAGCACGGTCGTTATAGGTGGCGCCGCTAATGACATTTCGACGGAAAATGGCAATATGTCGCTAATATCTTTACAAATGGTTTTACCGACGGATTTGTTTCTGGTGAAATTATATTTTAGCGACGGTTATCTGCCGTAGCTATAAATTTTTATCGATGGTTACAAAGACGGAATCTAGACTCCGTTAGATACCTATTGCGACGGTTTAGCTCATTTGTGACAGATTTTATCTGTCGGTAGAGACTTCGAAAAAATAAAAAAAAACAGATATGGATAAAAAGCATTATTCATAAATGCAAAAGATATTTTCATATTCATATAATTACCACATTGTGCACAAACAACATATATATAATTGGTCTTTTTGCCGCCAATCTATGATAAAATAATTTGTATTGATAAATAACAACTTTACAATGTTGTAAAAAAATAACAACTTTACAAGGTAAAACACAAACAATATATGAATATGATAAAGTGGGAAACTTGTTACAAGAGGCCAAATACTTGAGTAAAAAGTGAAGTGCAAAAATAAAAGTAGAGAGTGACTTGTTTTCCCTGGTTCTACGTCCATCATGCATATTTATAAATCGCACATCTCATACCATGCCTTGATCAAAGGCTGCGATGTTCCCTAGTTTCTTGATTGAGCCATCTATATATAAAATTATAGAGAACCACCTGTCTATAACATTCACAAATCAAACTATGCAATAACACAATATTACTCATCTTAAAAATTATAAAAGAAAGAAAGGATCATGACATATGATATATGACATAGATGACAAAATAGAATCAATTATAGCACACGATTATATCATGGGCCTTAAGAAAATTATGAAAACTGTACTGAAAATTAATAAGGATAGTAAAATAAGAAAAGTATTACATCCAAGTTCTAGTTTTTGTTTACCTTTAAATTATTTCCATGGAACTCCTCGTGAACATATCTGAAATGTGCCTTGGATAGCTGAGAAAGCCCCACACGAAAAGAATTTTAATGCAACGTGTTTAAAAACCGCATGCTGTTTAATATATACAAGGACAACATTACATAGAAGGGCCAGAACAAAAAATTGTCTTACTTTCTGCTATTGTTAAGTGAATCACAGTACTTTAGCTAAGTAATAAGAAAGGGACAAAAAGTATACCTAACAATCAATACCTATGAGATGTTTATTATTACAAGTTCATATATTGAACTACCTTAGCATGATAGGGAGCAGCTCATACACCATGCTCACACAAATATTTTGCTATTCAACCGGTTTCTTTTCTAGCCGGCACATATATTATGGTTTGTCCAGATCCTACAGATAGTTCCAGAGGTTCTGAACACACTTCAAGTTGCTTTTGTGGCTCTGCAGTCATAGAAGATCCACCTATACTCCAATCTTGGGAATGGATACCATAAAGTTCATCACAAGAAACTGAAAGTAAACAAAGTGAAATAAGTACAGCAATATAAGTCATTAGCATGGACGTGGTAAGACTTTCAATTCGAAGGATAATTGACACACATTTAAAAGATGCGCTAACTAAATCATGACTCGCAAATTTCTGGTAGGTCTTGCCGTCATTGAGCGACGAAAAAAAAAGGTTACGGCTTAAATGCCTCTTTGAGAGGGAAGGGGGTAGGGAACCTCCTTAGGATCTCTTGCAAAGGATTCAGCTCCTTACACAAAAGAAAACATAAAAAAAAGCTCCTTACCCAAAAAGAGTTACTATTACACAATTAATTATACTATTAAAATGATCTGCTCAGCAGGTCTGGACATATTCTATTTCAACTTCTTCTAGCTTATTTTCAAAATTCCATAATTTTGGAGATATTCACAAAAGAACAAATTTTATCAATGTCCTTGTACATTGTGCTCCCCACATTGTAATTTATATAGAAAAGTAAGTGAAAATTTAAGAATAAGGTCATTACTTTCTATTCAGTTGTGTGGTAGATATGTGATCTCCTTAAATTCATGGCTTCTCATGCTAAGCCTATGAGATGTCTAAACTCAGCTGAAGCTGAAATTGTTTCTTGAGACTTCTTTTCTTTTTCCAATTATGTATTTAGCAAGACAGGTTTTGCCTTCCATAGTTTCAAGGGATAGGTTTTCATGTCCCCATTTCAGCACTTGTACTTTCTTTCTAAATTTTCAATGTATTTTCCTGTTTTTGCAAAGTGAATAACAAAAGAAATTAACAGCCTATCCCCAGTTTCACATAAATTTAGAACAATCTGATCATAAATTACCCACAGTTATTTCTAAGATTTTGCTTCCTATCACTTGGTCGTGACACAATACCAATAAAATAATTCATTTCTCCCTATAACCACAGAGAATACAGAAGGTGCAGCAAAATGCAATTTTTTGGAGACAAAAAGTCAAGGAAAGAAGTTACAGAGTAACAGAGAGGCAGATGGTAAAAACAACTGTTACCTTCTATATCATCACTATCCTGACAGACATCAAGCTCATCTTCTAAATAAGCAACTGACAACTGAACTTCCCTACAAGAAAACTCAGAACTCTCATTGGAACAACCAACATCACTGCTTTTTCTGTTAAATATATCATCATCCAAGTCACCTAAATTGAATTCTGATATTTCATTTGAATCAAATTTCACTGCCCCATCATCTGATGCAACCAGTCTTTTTTCCACATCTCATTACTCTAGAACCATAAGCATCTAGTATCTCACGAAAGTCCCTACTGTACGAAGACATACAGGTTGTCTTACTATGCTTCACCTGGGACATGATATGGATAAAAGTAAATTATTTATATCAAAATAAAGACGTGATCCTCATTTCACTGAATAAAAGAAAGTCATATTGACACAGAAACACTTCGAACTCACTGAGAAGCGAAGATTAGGGAGAAAAAATGAAGTCAACACAATTTTTGTTTCCTTGGACATCTGTAGTGACTTGAGAATGTCATCCCGAACATGTATTGTAGCAGTAGCAGTCAGTGCCATGAGTGATACATCTGATTTTAAGAATTTTAGCTTGCTGACACAGAAACTTTCTCTCAAAACTGACAATCTCCTGAAATCACAAAAACATCAATATAAGCAGCAGATGATATAGACATACCTGGATATGCTCGTTTGTGCTTACATTACTTTCTATTACCTTCATACGTTTTCTTTCCCTTACAAATAAGTCAGCATTTATGAATACAAATATTCACATCAATTCCAAATGAGGGAGCGAGCAGGCATATATAAAGCTGAGATTCAAAGCATAATATTGGAGAGGACCTGTAGTAAGGACAAAAATCATGACCCCACTTAGAGACACAGTGGACTTCATCAACGGCAAAAAGTGCAATGCCAGGACTTTCAGCAAGCCTTTGAAGAGGTGCAACAAGTCTCCAAGGAAGGAATGAAGTTTTGAAAAAGAAAAATAGTAAAAATTCAATCCCCTAACAAATTAGCAACAGGGTTGAGAAGTCCACCTAAGAATTGTCTCCGGGCATACATATATTATATCATACATGCCACTCATGGCTTTATGCTCCAAGTAAACACAAAATTCAGCTGCAATTTAAAGAATGACCCAAATCAACATGAAATGAGATGATCATAATAACCTAACCCTTTTGAACACAATGTCTTGTTCGACAATTTCGTCGAACACCTTCCGTGCACAACCCAAACCATCACATTCTACAGGAACTGTGACTTTGAGCTTTTCCCATGTAAGCTACTGCCAGCGTTGGCAATGAAGCCGGAAAGCACTTATTGGCACTCACAGAAACCATAAATAAATAACTAAGAGAGGAATAAAGAAAAAAAGACAGTACCTTTCCGATGTTCATGATGGTGGCCGCATCAATTTGTCCAGAGAGGAAGCAATAGCCGGGTCGAGTGGGTTGGAGAGGCGATTGGCAAAATGAGGAAGGTGAATGAGAGAGGCTTAGAGTGAAGATGAAATTCCTAAACGATCTCGGAGGTGGTGGAGACGGAGAGGGAGGACCACATATTCCACCTCTTCAAGCCGGACACCGACGAATCCAATGTCCACCGCCTCGCCGCCTTAGTCAACACGGGATTGAGAGAGGATAGGGGTCGAGGAAAACTCTCTTACCTGGTCGCCTACCTCCTCCTCCTCCGCGTCCACCGACCCGTTCCCCTCTGCCCCCTCCAAGCCCTCCACTCCCTCGTCCTTGCCCTCCTCTCCGCTGTCGTCTTCATCGGCCTCCTGCTTTCCACCGCCGCCAAAATCTGGGACACCCGCTGGTTCTGGCGGCCTCGCTCCAGTGGCTCCTCAGCTTCTTCCTCGGGGAGGGGAAGGTCGATCGAGCGAAATAGGTAAAAAAAGTTCGGGGATGGGGTTATTTTTTTAACGACTGATTATAATCTGTCTCAAAAATTGCCGATAATGATGCCTTCTTCACGACGGTTGCATCTTTGTCGTTAAAAAACCGCCACTACTGTGTTATGTAACGACAGATATCTTTCTGCTGTTAAAATTCGACGGTAATAATATACCTATTTCGACAGAAAATTTTTTGTCGAAAAAGGTGATCAATAGCAAAGGATTTTTATCTGTCGAAAATAAATCCGTCGCTACATACCATTTTTGTTGTAGTGTGATGTCGAGCCTGACCACATTTCAGTTCGAGCACGAGGACGGGGTAGGAAAAGAGGAAGGAGAGTTGACTGAATATTTGTATTCTTATGAAAATTTTTATTATAAATTTTGTTTAAGCTTATAATATATGCTTTAATTTATTTATGTTCAAAGTTTACTAACAAGTAGAGTTGATTGTTTATGTTGATTAAATTGTGTTATCAGTTTTTAAAAAATCCACATATTACATTACGTCGTTGGATTTGTGTAGTTAAAAGATGAAGGCGCCATTTAAAACGATGCCTCTCTTTTTTAGAAGAGAAGGCGTCAGTTTAAGGAACGCCTTTCTCTTTAGTGGAAAGACGTAGGTTAAACTGACGTCTCTCCTCTTTAGATGTGAAAGGACTTTAGAAGAGGGAGGAGTCAGTTTAACCGACATCTTTTTCTTTAGAAGAGGCCGTTGGAGGAAATACATTAAAGGAATGAAAGACGTCGGTTGAAGTGACGACTTTTGGGTTAGGGTAAAAAAAAAGCCTACACAGGGCCATCGCCACACTGGCGCCTTTGGCTAGTTAGATTACCGGATCAAAAATTATTTTTCAAAGTTTCTTGATTGATAATTATTTTTTAAAATATTATTTGGTAAATTCCCCAAGAAAAAATCTTAAAGAAATGCTCATTTTTTGCAATGTTTTTTTAGCTTTAGCTAGTCCTCACATTTTATCTCGTCTGGCAGGCTCCCTGTCTGTCTCTAGTTTTGTAATTTGGGGCTGCTTCGCTTTGTAGTTTCTTTTGTTTGCCATTTTTGGCTTAATGAAATTTAATTATCCAGTAAAAAAAGGTCAAGTATGGGGGAGGGAGAAGGCTAGACCAACGAGAAGCAACAGGTCGAAAAGAGGGACAATGGGACATATGGACTATTGGACCGCTGCTGAATATATGTAAAAAATGAAGCAGCCTATCGCAGTTTATATTTGCAGCCCATCAGAGTTCATGGCTTACTTTGAAGGGAAACAAAAATTACTTTTAGCTCGCACTTCATTAAGTAGTACATGGAAGGTTGATGTAAAATTTTGGATAATCTTTATATGATATCCTAGACCTCTCTTAGGCCCTGAAGCAAGGAAATTTGGCTCTAGAGATCAAAAAAAGCTTTCTAGGAATATATAAAGTTCGTTGTGAGAATATAATTTCAACTAATACAAATTCTATCCATTAATGAAAATTTATCAACTCATAATACATTCGCAACAATATTGGAACTGGATTTAGCGCATTCGGCACTTCATAAAGTAGCACATGAAAGGTTGATGTAAACTTTTGGATAAATTTTATATGATATCCTATGTCTCTCTTAGGGCATGCATGGAGCAAGGAAATTTGGATCTAGAGATCAAAAAAGCTTTATGGGAATATACTAAAGTTAGTTGGCCATGGAGAAAGGGCATATCGCTTGTGAGAGGTTTTCTACATAACCACCCAAGCTTATAAAACCTCTTAGCTGACGGTCCATGATTCAATAAAAATAATTTTCCTACATGTAGCTATTAATATGCCATGGAGGGAGCACCTTATCTAGATCATTTGCTTCTCTCGCATCAAATTTGTGCCATTTTGTCTTTACTTACTAATCCCCGTGAACTTTATGTTTGGTGCAATTTCCTAGCTGTCAGATCATACGAATATTATTTCCATCCAAGACACTTTGTTTGGCAACTTGTGATAATATCAACCTACACAATATATTAGCTGATATTTATAAATGGTTTGGTAATTCTTAGGATATGTATGTCTATCTCGCTATTGATAAAACGTTGTTTTATAGCGAATTTATCTTTTTTTAATTTACCACAGTGAGATATGAGAGGAAACTAAATAGAGAGCATGGTACAGTTCATATTAGTAATCGCAGTTATCCGTTCTGATTTAGAATGTAGGTTGATGTTAATATTATTGTAATCAATTAGAGTTTATGACCTTTACTTGACAAGATAGGCCAATACTCTCGTGGAAGGATATACTACCCTCTAAGACATGTATTTATCTCCTAAGGAGGTCTCATGGATGACACATTCTACTTTATCGAATGGAGGGAGAAATATCAATGTATGTTAAATTCCACAAGAAAAATTTCTAGCAAGAGATTATTTGTTGTGGATATGAAAAAATTCGAGTAATAAAAGTTCTAATTGTTAACTACTTTTTTGTTGTTGTTGCAAAAACCACCTAGAGTGGGTGGGTTGTTTGGCAGACCCCTGCCAGCTATTAATAAGAAGAAGTCATACTCGGGGGGGGGGGGGGGGGGCGGAAGAATCTAAACCCCAAGCAAGAAGGAAATACAAGTATTACTAAAAGTAAAAAACAAAATCTTTGTTCTAATTCTTAAGCTCCAAATACCCGACTTGTCCATAGTAGAAATGCCTTTTAGGAGCTTATAGTCAGATGGGATTGCAATGAGCAACCTAGAGGATTGCATTGTAGCACTCTAATTTGCAAGACAGTCGGCCATAGCATTGGCTTCCCTGAAAAGATGAGATATAGAGATGTCATGATTCTCCTCCTGCATCCAGTTGATTTCTGATATTTTCTCACGCAGAAACCATAGGGAATGGTAGTTTGTAATTGGTTATATTGACTAATAAAAGTGAATCTGATTCAAATTTTAAGGGCAAAAAATGAAAAGCGACTGAGTATCTTATTTCTTCAACAATTGCTAATTGATCATATTGACTAATTGTTAACTATATCCTCTGTCTGGAATTAGTATTAATATTTATCAACCCATAACACGGTCACTTGAGTTTTCGTATGTTCTTTATCAACCTTTGCAAGCTACCAATGTACGTTGAAAGTTCATTTTGAAGAACTATTTTGAACGCTAAATATGGAACTGGTGAAGTATAATTTTACACAGTACAAGAAAGGTCAATAGGTAATGCTTTACCGGTAAAAAGATGGGCCACGAGTATGTTACAGCACATTCATTATTCATTACCGAGCTGGTTTGCCCCATTATAGATTATCTTTTGCGAACCGAGATTTGGATTTGGGGGCCCGAAATCCAAATTCACTGTTTGGATCCCATTTTGTTTTTAGGAATTTGGATTACCAGAAAATCTCCCGGAATTCTTGAGGCTACCCATTTTAACTAACAGGTGAAGATTTGTAAATCACGTCTCGGATACGTCATTTACGAATTCTCGGGCTCGGGCACGGGGTGTCGAGCCAGATCCCTCTCTCCCGAACCCTGAAACCCTTCACCTCCTTCCTCATCTGGTGTCTATCCGCCGTGCTCCTCCCTCTCCAGTGACCGCTTGCCCTTTTCGACCGCCGTGTTCCTCGTTTCCTCCCTCCGCCAAGCACCTCTCTCAGCCGTGCTCCTCCTTTTCGACTACCTTTCGTCGGCTCCTCATGCTAGATCTTCAACCTGCGGCTCTATCCTCCGCCGGATCTTCTCTCTCTCGGTCTCGAAGAAAACCTACTTTGTCCTCTTCGTGAGCCTTCCCACTTGTGTCCATCTTTTTCTGTACTTTTTTTTTTCAATCTTCTGCTCTATCTTAGTTATGTGTCTTTCTCTCTATTTTATGTATTCACCATCATAATCTTAGTTGTGTTCATTGATAATTTTACTAGACTGCATTTTACAGTGAGTCAGCTTATTTTCAATGCTATATTGCATTTCTACTGCAAAAAAAATGACTTCTTTGTTAACTGATTAGGCTCTCTGGATCCTTTTCGTGGTTTTCCAATGCAACCCATGTCCCAAATGGGTCGAAGTTTATTCTTTGAACCCAACTGCGCAATCCCACTCCCTAAACAATGCAGATCACAAAGGTATATAATTGTGAGATCGCAAGCTATCGGGGCTGGGCCTCTAGATGCCGGTGTTCATCCATTGTCAGGTTTCTAATCCCCAGAAGCCTTAAGTTCATAATTCGCTATTCTGGTATATGTATATCAATTAATACTTTGTCGAATTATGTATGGGCGTTAATTTCATACATATAGAAGTAATCATAGATATGGCCTAGGAAGCACCAATATGGATACGGCGATACAATACGATACGATACGGGTACGGCGATACGACAATTTTTAAAAAGTCCCGATACGATACGTCGGGGATACGTTTGTTAAAAAAATATTTTTTATATTTTTAAAACACATTTTAAGTTGGTCCTTAGTGTCAAAAGTCAATGAACATAGTAAATAAATTTTATAAAAGAAAAATACAGAAGAAATCAGAAAGCTAGCACTTTGGCTCATCATTTTCCAACATTTTGATGAACAAAACAAATTACAAACAACATAATTACCATTTCATCAATAATTTGAGCACGTATGATCAAAACAAAATTAGATTAAAAATAAACCCAGAAAATACAGCAGCAATCAGAAAGCCAACTCCCCATTTTCCATCACAGTCCAAAAATCAAACATACATTTTCCAAATCAATCACACAATCAACTTGCATTTATGCAATAACCACAAACCAATAAGCTCGAATAAATCTAATACCTCCGGTCAAAAGAATCATCAGCAGAACATCCCAATGCAACCACCCCAAAATAAATTATATTTTTGAAAATAAGCATAATGAGGAATAAAGATTTCATATAAAATAATTATCCAAAAAAAAAGATTTCATATAAAACCTATCGGACCCCGTATCCGATACGTATCGGCCCCATATCCGATACATATGGAAATTTTTTTATTTTTAAAAGACACACCACGGATACGCAGGCAGCCGTATCCGTGGCATATCCGTATCTGATACGTATCGGATACAGATACGTGAGCCAAAATTCCGTATCGGTGCTTCCTAGGATATGGCATTCTGTGATATATGATTTTATCTTGACATCATTTATGGCAGAAAGACATTGCATTTATACTTTTCAGGGTCTCATTGATGTACTAGAAAATTACTACCCATTTTGTTCATATGAAAATTTATTGCAGGAGCTCAACATACTAAAATAAACAAATGTCATAAACAACAGTGGCCAAGACTTATCCATCTTCCCTTCTGTTGCTGGAATATGACATAAGTAAATAAGATGTAACACCCAAAAAATTTGTATGCTTATTAAAATTAATATTTTAAGAGATTGATCTAAAATTATGAAATTTTGATGCTTATTTTTATTTTATTTTGGTATATGGTGTTAAAGTCCATGAAGAGAGCTTTCCAACACCACCGACGGTGCTCAATTCGGAGTTCGGAACAAAAAGTTATGTTAGTTTGAATTTTGATAAGTAGTCGGGGTATACAATTGATCGCCGGGATATGTGATTGATCTGGCGGGGTACGCGGTTAATCGTCGGGGTACACAATAGATCACAATGACGGAAATTGAATACGGAAATTACGATTTTGTTAGGATTTTTTTGAGAAGAGGATACCAAATCTTAACCAAACTTAGAGAGGATGTTTATCTAAGGATTTTGGAGTATTCTTATTGGTGGAAAGAGTCCATAATTTAGGAGGAATATTTTTAGAAGAGATTTCCCAAAACTCTATATAAACCCTTGTAGTGTTGGCTCGTGCTATTAAAACCCTAGCCCTAGAACGTCTAGAGACCTTTTTCTTCTCCTTCTCATGTTCACCCTTCTCCTATAAGGCTTCTTCTTGTGGGAGATTTGCAAGAGCTTGGAGCGGGAGCTTTGGAAGAAGCGGAGGAGACGAACAACGCGTAAAAAGCGAAATTTTCGGTTAATTAAGAGTATGATGGTTTTTTCCTATTCTATTCCTATTCTTTTTCTTCTCATCTATGAATATTGATTTATTCATTCTTATTATTGATATATATACTGATTTAGATGAAATTTGATTTACGATTGGTTATACTAATCTTATTGTTGGTTATGTTCTTCGCTATATTCATGCTATATCCATACTATGCTCTTAGATGAGAATACTATCAATGTTTGATATCTACTGATTTTATTGAGGTCTAAAGTTCTAATCTTTCTCTGTTAGTTCCTTGATTTCGTTAGTTCAAGTAGTTGCAAGTGCTGTCCTAATTTAATTGTCCATATTCCTAAGGGTAGTTACTTAAAACTGCTAGGTATGGTAAATGACATGATAAAAGAGGGTACTTTAGTAATTTCAGACAATCCTAAGGTCTGTAATTGGTCTAGGAGGGGAGTAATAATGTCTGTTAATAATATATTATCATCTATAAAGTGTTACTAAGGAAGATAATCGAGTTTAATTAAGAATTTTAATCTCGGCCAGAACTGTTTCTGTGCTAACAGTCTGTAGTAAATAATTCATAACTAATTCAAATAAAATCGAAAAAATATAAAATCAGTGGGGTTAGAAACTAGACTCAGAGAAATATCTACATTAAAAGTTTCAAGATTAAATTCAATCTGTGTTAATACTGAGAGGCGTCGGAAGTCAACTGTTATGTAAAAATAGAACATTGTAATTAAGGTAAAGTTAGGAAAACATTATCAAAGCAATAGCATATGCTATAATAAGTATACTAAGAACTTTATATATATCATATAAGATTTTTCAGTAACTATTGCAGTAGAATGGACTATGTATAAGAATTAATATCATGGGCTAATGAAGGGTGGCTTGGTATTTGATAAGTCGTGTGCTTCACTTGTAGTGTCGACTCGATTCGACTTTCCAATTGGAACTCGAAAAATCATTCTTCATCTTCTAAAATAGTGATCTTTAAAGTCTAGACCCAGTGTGTCATAACTCAGTAGAGGATTAATATCGAGTATATAATTCACGGTGTCTTGAGAATCCAAATGTCTTTAGTACTTTGTTTGTGCGTCGATTCGGTTTGAGCCTCTAATTGGAGTATGCAATTCTCAACCTATCTGTCCATATTCTGATATTGAGTTTGAATAAGTGTTTCTTAGACACAGGTGGTGTATAATTAAGACTATGCACTAATACTTATTAACACTACTGATATTGTATAATATGAACCAAAAAGTGTTATTACTATTCACTATATTTCTTAATATTGATTATCACAATAAAGTTGGATAAGTAAAAAGACTAATCATATGGGGCAAGTCTAAGTGAGTAAATAAGCCAAGATTTCTATTTTTCAGATAAGCGTTTGTGTTGGTTTGAAATTCCACTTGGAAATCAAATCATCAAGGACCTATCCTTAAATCTTGACTTTGGATATGTATTCATATTATAAACCCAATTATTTTCTAGAATATTCCTATCTAAGGCTATGCATGAACATATGTGTCTCAAAGTATTGGTTCTTTTATTTCTAGTCCTATGGTGAGTTTTGTTATTATTTGAGATGTGAATCTCCTTGTTATTCTAGAAAGTGAGTCATATGTTGTTGAGAGTCTTTACTATTCTATTCATACTCCAGAAAGTGAGTCATATGTTGTTGAGAGTCTTTACTATTCTATTCATACTCCAGAGAGTGAGTCATACATTGTCGTGAGACCTTGAAGTTTTATTTATACACCATGAGTGAATCATTATGGTAAGAGTTACCTTATTCTCAGAAAGTTGAGACCTCTGCTTTTGATTGAATCATTGTCCAATTTGAAATTGACCTATTTCTCCACTAATCGTTCGGTAGAATCATAGTATGCTCACGAGCCATTGCTAGGTCCAGTGTGACCTCCAATATTTATGGAACTTAGGTTCCTCATTGCCCAATGGGAGGCAAATACGTACGTTTAGGCTGCATGATATTACAGAAGGTCTGCAGTCTCCGCTCATTGTGCCCGTAAGCACAGATGGGGCCAGCATCCTTAGTCGCATGGCCGAGTTCCGAAGGGAGAACCTCTAGGATGATCTGGTAAGTATCCACGTAGTTGGTACACGGCGAGCAGAAATTGAATCTCTTTGCACTTTCGATGTTGAGAGGTATTATGATTGTTGATTCTTCTCCCTACACCGGTGACTTGTTAGGAGTCGTATACTTTATTATCCTTTCTCTATACTTGAGAGCCAGGAATTCTTTCGTGTTGACTGACCTTTCTTTTTCAGGCGTATAGACCTTTGGTTCAGTCCAGATGTTGTTGAATATCCATAATCCTTTGTTGTCTTTATTTCTCTTCCTTCTGCTTGATTCATTTTCAGTGGGTTTTTACATCCTACTGAGTGTTTCTATGAAATACTCATGCATCCTCTGATGCAGGCGTGAAAGATAACTAAGACAAGACGGGTGCAGGAGTAGGAAGGTGACGCTGAAGCTCGAGGTTTCCTTGTTCATGAGAGTTCCTGGTAATGTTGATTGCACATCCTTTTGTGATGATGTAATTGGCTGATTGGTTCGACTATTCGAGTCACGTCCCAGAGTACCTACCTCACCAAAGATGGTATTTTTGAAGACTTGCACACTCCGATCGAGGTTAGGAATTTTGGGGCATGACATAAGATTTCTATTTTCAAAAACGTCAAGTGTTATCATTTTGCGAACAAAAAGTGGCATTGCTATTATAAGAAATGAGGATGAAATAAATGTGCATCTATTTCAACTCTGTATGATGGTGCAAAATGTTTATCCGATATCATAAGACTAACTTAATATAAATCCCAAGACACTAATCTGCGCATCCATAAAATAATGAGAAGTAGGGATATCCACTTTTCAAGCAGTAATACGACCATTTTTTATGGAAGAACTAGTCTGGCGAACATGATATGCAGATTAAACTGAGATAAAACAACATTTGTTGTGTGCAAATGGTGAACCAATAATTTTAATGTTGTATACAATAAGAATCGTAGGAAGGTTGCTGAATTGATTATTCTGTTATCTATATCCAACAATTGTCTAATATAGCAATTTTTTGGCTACATATATGGGGCAAAATTTTTCTCCTCGCTCAATATACTGACGAAGGGCCGACTTGGAAGTATTTGTTATGTTGACATGGTTTTGAATCTTTTGATTAGCTGTTAATATTGGTAGGAAGTAGTTTCTTGATTTTCTGTAGTCACCTGTATAGAACACTTACATTTGAGAAACATATACCTTCTACTTCTCTGTCCCTTCTGATCTGTGTTTATGATGTGTTTTGCATTGCTGGGATGATATTTTTCTCATGTTTTTGAATCTGCTTTTTTTTTTGGGTCCCATTAGCTCCTAAATTGTTATCTTAAACAATGTCTATTTTAATTGAAGCGACCTCACAAGATGACATGTTGTTCTGGAGGACATAGCACATAGTTTGTAACTATTGTTCAGATGATAATGTATCTGGAGTGTACTCGGTCATACAAAAATTGTTCCATACTTCAAAAAGGTTGGCTTCGTTAATGCTAAGAACTGAGATGACATCTTTTCTTCTTCTCCCCGGCCTCACTATTTGACAAATTTCTTATTCATTGACTTCATGCAGTTATGGTAACCCTTATGGTTACCGTCCCCGGTCTCACTAGGCAACAGGTGGTCGATGCACACTGAAGGCAACTAAATATACCTCACATATATGGGAAAGTAGTTTTCCTAATTAGGAGGGGAGGCAAAGAGCAGATCGAGGAAGTTTAGTGATATGCTAACTTGTAGATGGCTTTGATTTCGTAATTTAAATGTATTTGATTTGAATAGGTGTGCATGGATCTGTAATTGGTATTCTTGAGTTCAAAGAACATTATAATTATTAAAAAGGGGATTCCTTGGACCCTTGTGGTTATTGCTGTAGAAAACGTTTAACAAGTGTAATCTTAAATGTTATCGTAATAGGTATGCAGGGATCGATCATTTGTTCTCAGGCCTGCATCCTATCATACCCTTTTTGTTGTTTAAGCCTGAAAGATCTTTTGACACTTTTAATAGAAGAACACAATGTTATAAAATAAAATAAATAGAAAAACACAATGCTTCTCAGTAAATTCCCATTTTTGAATGATTACTACACGTGAAGGAAACTCACTAATAAAATGGCCTGGGTCCAATCTCTTTGAAGTATGCAGTTTTTAGTTGAAAAGATGCAAAATAGGAACTTCCTACAACCAGACAACATTATACTCCCTTTGTCCGAAAATAGTAGGGACAATTCTCCTTTTCCTCCCAAAAATGTAGGCACACTTATGCTTATTTATCAGACACATAATGCTTTAACTATAGTTCAAAGCCAAATCTGAATTTAAACATACAAATATAAGTTCCCAAATAAGAAATTTAAAAATCCACACATATTTCTGAATCCATAGTTAAATCCCTATCTATTGCCAAAACAGTGAATTTATGAATATAAATCTTTATCTTATGAAATTTTGAAATCCGAACATTTTTAGGGGCCATTTGGGGCGTGATTATAAGCAAATATCCACAGTAGATTTTCAAGATCTACTGTAGCATCCATGTTTTTTTTCTATCCAACTGAAACATGACCTTATGGGAAAAAAAACATGGATACTACAGTGTAGCAAAACATCTACAGTGGATGTTTTACTTTTAATCACGCCCCAAACGGCCCCTTAATCTTATGGGAAAATCCAAATCCATGCTTCCATCATCACATATAGTGGAAAACATAAGCCTTACCCATTTAACTTTTTTTTCTTGCATCAGAGTCATACCATTTTTGTCTTTACTTCCTGTTACCCATAAACTCATGCACGTATAATCTCCATATATTGGCTACATCACTTATATTTGGACACTTGTCATATTCACAAGCTACACTGCATATTAGCTCATATTCATAAAGCCATTCGTAGTGCTTATGGTATGATGTATATCTTTACATCGATAAAATGTTTTTCAGTTAACTTTTCCGTTTCATTTTCACAGTGAGAAATGAGAGCCGGGTCGAATGCTTATTACTCTTGCTGATGGTATCCATTACGATTTGGAATGCCATTTTATTGCTGACATTATTGTAATCAATGAGAGGGATGTTGATCCAATAAGCTCGTACTTCATATCATGGAACGTCATATATCGCATCTTATATTTCCAGCCCATCAGTTCACGGTTTGCTTTGAAGATTGATGTAAATTTTTGGATTATTCTTATAAGATAAGATAAACCTCTCTTAGGCATGGAACAGGGAAACTTTGCTTTAACTAAAGAGTTCAAAAAAGCTTTCTAGTAATATACTAAAGTTAGTTGTGATTATATAGGTTTCAACCAATATAAGTTCTATTCGTCAACGAAAATTTATCAAACTCATAACACATTCACAACAATATTGGAACCGGTTTTAAGTTTGGATTAGTTTCATGCTTAAGAATGGGACTGAAAACATATACAGTTTGGGATTATTACATCCATCTGTACTGTTATGACCATTTCCATATAAGAACACTTACAAGAGAGGTGAGCAAGCTCTAAAAAGAGGTCCATGCCCAAATGCAAGATCTATGTCTTCATCAGGCGAGCGTTTGTGAGCGTGAGGAGTCCTAGCCTTTTCTGTTTCAATTAATAATAACCGAAACTCTAACATCTTAGCTTATATATATATATATATCTTTATAGAAAAAAATAGTGATAATTTGAAAACGAATAATCATAACAAATACTTTTTTTTGGCATTTTTAACGTGTTCACTTAAGTTGAGTTAGCAATATATGTTGAAAGTTCATTTAGAAGAACAAATTAGGACTTTTTATATGGAACAAGGGGAGTATAATGTGACACAAAAAATGTCAACCTAATTCTTCACTGTTAAATGTTAATAGTATGGGCTGCAAGACAATTATAATTCATCCTGAGAATCATCACTTATAGTACTGGCAAATACCTTTTCAGTCCCATAGGTACATTTTGAAAAAGAGTCGGTCTAGCCTTCGCTGCAGCACTAGTGCACTGTAGCCAGGCAGCCATCAGATCACATGGGGCCTGCTGATCTGACGGCAGCCTGGGCTACAGCACACTAGCGCTGCAGCTCAGGCTAGTTTTTTCCTATGAAAAAATGTGTGAGCCATATTAGTTACTCTCTTTGGATCATTTTAAGTGGTTGGCTACATAAAAAAACTTATCAGAATCTTCTTACAACTCATCTGCCCGGTTAAACATCTGAGATTTGTAAGAAACTTGTGAGATATTTTGTACATAACCACCTAAGCTTCTACCAACCTCAGCTGCGGGTCAATGATTCAGTAAAAAAGAATTTTCCTAAATGTAGCTATGAATATGGGATGGAGGGAGCACCTTATCTATTTCATTTTCTTCTAGCACATCAAATTCATGCGATTTTGTCTTTATATCAAAAAAAAATTCATGCGATTTTGTCTTTACTTACTACCCCCATGAACTTTCTGTTAGGTGTAATTTCCTGGTAGCTGTCAGAACATACACATATTATTTCCATCCAAGATACTTTGTTTGGCCACTTGTGACAATCTCAAACAACACAACATATAGCTGATATTCATAAATGGCTTGGTAATTCTTAGGATACACATGTTTAAATTGCTATTGGAAAAATGCTGGTTCATAGATAATTTATCGCTTTTCAGTTTACACCAGTGAGATATGAGAGGAAACTAACTAGACAGCAGGGTACAATCCTTGTTACTAATTCCAGTTATCCATTCTGATTTAGAATGTGGGTTTAATGTTGATATTATTAGGATCAACTAGAGTTTATGTTATTTACTTGACGAGAAATGCCAATACTGTAGTGGAAGGATATGCTACCCTTTAAGACGTGTATCTATCTTGTAAGGTGGTCTCATGGATGATGCATTCCACTTTATCCAACTCAATGGGGGCCTCACCACCGAAGCAAACTATCCATATGCTGGCACATGCAAAGTCGAAAAGGCAGCAGCCAAGATCATAAGCCACGAAGATGTGCTTGCCAATAGCAAGAAGGCGTTGTTGAAGGCCATGGCAAACCAACCTGTTTCTGTTGCAATTCATTCCCGTGGAGACTTTTTCTTTTACCCTAGTGGGATCTTCAATTGGGAGGGTGGAACTGATATCGACCTCAGTATCATTGTAGTTGTCTATGTCAACATCTATGATGGGACCAGGTATTGGCTGGTGAAACTGGTGAAAAATTCATGGGGGACTAACTGGGAAGAAGAAGGGTATATAAGGATGCAAAGGGATGTGTATGCTCCATAAGGACTATATGGCATTGCCATGATGGCTTCTTACCCCAGAACTTAGCCATTAGGCAATGACACAGACAGGGCCGGCTCAGCACATGTAAGGCCTAAGGCAAAAATTGGAAGAATTTTTTTTTTAACAAAAAAGGTTTTCTTCTAATTAACTATAACTCTAACTATGAATAGGAAGATCTTAGCAATTGATTAGCGCATTTGAAAGTGCCTCGTGAGCCATCACTTATTTGGAAATTTGTTAAGAGCTTTTTTTAGACTGAACTTTTTTTTCTACTCTTCCTTTATTTTTTAGTTTCTATATCCTGCTTCATATTCTTGTAGTTAACCTGTTTATTAGTATTATTATTCACAAATAACGTATTTGGAAATTTGTTAAGAGTTTTTTCAAACTGAACTATTTTTCTGCTCTACCTTTATTTTTTAGTTTTTATATTGTGCTTCATATTCTTCCAGTTAACCTGTTTTTTTATTATTTTTATTATTATAATTATTCACAAATAACGTACATCATATATTGAGGCAGAGACACAGATTCTCTTTTTAGTAAGGGGAAGACACAGATTTACGAGATGGTAGTTTCGTACTTTCAGGGTCTTCGACTGGTGATTAAACATGGTAAATTTATCAACCCTCAACACATTCACAACAATGTTAGAACTGAGTTTTATTTTGTGTCGTTTTCCTGCACAAGCATGGGCTCAAAACAACTATTGTTTTAGATTTGTTATTACAATTAGTGTAATGTCACAGCCACTTCCAGCCAACAACACTCACCTGACACGACTCCATTAAAAATGAGTTAAATCTATTGGCCTCCGCTTACCCGTGCGCGCACTTCAACATTCATGAAGATCTATTGGCCTGTAGGTCAAATCCAGACACCTAATTTTGGAACCATTATTTTTCAAATGCTGCCAGGTTCTTTTGGACAGAGGGAATAATATATTGCATGGTTTTTGGAATTTAATTTTGTACGTTCACTTGAGTAGTTGAGTTTTCTTATGTTCCTTATCAACCTTTGCAAGCTAGCATTGTATGTTAAAGGTTTGTTTTGAAGATCCAATTAGAACGCTTATCAACGCTTAATGCTTTTCCTGCTAAACAGATGGAGCCACAAAGATGTTTGTCGCACAATCATATTATTCATTGCTAAGCTGCATTGTTAGGCCAATTCTAGATCATGTTTAGGAAATAATCACATGTAGTGGAAGATATAAAGTATAAACATTATCCATCAATTTTTTTCTATTATTGTGCATCAGTCATGAGATTTTGTCTTCACTTACTGTTACCCATGAACCTATTCGGTACAATCTACTAAATATCAGAACTCATACGCACATATAATTGCCATACATTCGATACACTTATATTTGGCCAGTTGTCATAATCATAAGCTACACAACATATTATCTCATATTCATAAATGTCATTGGTAATACTTATGGTATGATGTCTATTTTACTATTGATAAAATGCTTGTTTATAGTGATCTTTTCCTTTTTGTTTTACCTCAGTAAGATATGAGAGGAAACTAACACGAGGGGAGGGTAGAACCCTTATTACTCTAGTTGATCATTTCCATTATGACTTGAAATGCTTCTAACATTAGCGTGATTAATGAGAGGACCAATGTCCATGTAATAACCTTGTCCATCTAGTTGAGATCATGGAAGGTCATACAACCTGCTAAGACTTGAGTATCTTCGCTTCAGCCTGAAGTTGTATAGCAAGAAAAAATGGACAAAATCTTATCGTGGTCTGAACATCCTTTTAACAGGGGAAATAATATTTGTACAGCAGATTCCTACACATTTTCCATACACAGCTGTATATGGAAAATGTGTAGGAATCTGCTGTAGGGTTATCACTGCCCTTTTAATAGCTAGACATTCATTATGAAGAATCTGTCCTCTGTCCAATGTGTTGTAAAGGAGGATTCACGGTGTATGCTTTTACAATTCGTAAAACGCATTTTCAAGTGCAATTGTCGAAAATGAAGATCTAATAAAGTGAGCATAAAAGAAAAGACTAGATGGACCAATTAGAAGCAATGGCGTTGACAAAGGGACAAAAGGGACATATAGGGATCATATGAGGGAAGGTAGATCCATCGTCATGAAGCACTAGAACAGAATCCTTAAATTTAAAGCTTGGAGTAATCTCAATACAACTTCTAGCATATTGTAAGTGGTTGAACTCTGTAGTTGGACCATCACATTAGAGTGGTGTACCCAAATAACTTCCAATTCGACCTAAGCTTCTCGGCACAGAGTATTGTCGTGAAGACTTTGACAATCTAATCCATATCGGAATAGATTTAATGATTTCCCATGGGTTTCATTCTCCAAGTCCACTGTCAAAGGAGGTTAGTCACCCTCCAATTGACCACATATCATTGAGAACCATGGATCAATCATCAGTGATGCAAATTTGAAGAGGAAAAAATCATTGGACATGGACTTCATCTCAAAAGGAAAAGTTGTTTTCCATATATTTTCGAACAAATTCTTGAGCCACACGAAGTAAGGCCTTTTGCCTAAGATGTATCCAACAAGAGAATGATGTCAATGATATGTTGCTTCATTCGAGATCTCTTGAGGAATATGAATAGCAGGCACATCTAAGAGTTCAGGATAATGAGGAAGAGTGATTGATGAGGAAGAAAGAGAGAAGAGGTTCACCCAATTGAGCCCCGAGGAGGAGGCTGCCATGGGGCATCGGCAGCAATGAAAGGCCAAGGATGGCCCTCAAACCCTAGTCGCCCTCATAGCTCTCTTTTGATATCAGTGATCACTATACAAGAGGTCAGATTTAAGGCTGACAAACAAAAATAATCACATCATTGCTTATGCATAATTATAAAAAATAATAATTATTAGAAAAATAGTTAAGTTTTACAATCTATGTTGTGTTTGGTGCAATATATGTTAATTTTTACATTTAGTTCTGATCTTACAGATGAGATGAGTTGTACGAAGCTTGTGAGATGTTTTTTTATGTACCCACTATAAATGACAATTTTCCTAAATGTAGTTATTAATATGGGACACTGGGAGCACATTATGAACTTCATTTTTTTCTTGCGCATCAGATTCATGACTAGGGATGCCACTGGGGCGGGTTTGGGTCGGTTCTTGGCAAACCCGGCCCCGGAACCGTTGTAATTCTTCAAACCCGTAACCACCCGAGACCCACTACGGGTCCAATTTTTGGACCCAGAACCGCCCCGGTACCAAACCCGGAACCGCCCCGCCCCGCCCCGCCCCGCCCCGATACCAAATCAAATTTTTTTAATCTATTTTTATTCTTTTTCAAACTTGTATATTAAACTTTGATTATTTTGACTATTTTTCACTCTTTCAAGCTACAAAAGGGCACTAAAAGAAAAAAAAATGAAAAGAAGAGAGACCTAACTTGAGTTGAGTACTTATATATCGGGTCGGGTCGGGTTTTAATATAATACCCAAACCCGCCCCGACCCGGTGCATCGGTTCCTCTTTCAAACCCGGAACCGGAACCGGTACTGTATAACGTTTCCCAGAACCGGCCCCAATAAGGCCGGGTCCGGTCGGGTCGGGTAAAAACCCGGCCCCGGTGGCATCCCTATTCATGACATTTCGTCTTTACCATTCCCCATGGACTTGTTGTTTGGTGCAATTTCCTAAGATCAGAACTTATGCGCATGTAATTTCCATCTATTCACCAACTTAAGTTTGGCCACTTGTAATAATCTCAAGCTACAGAACATGTTAGCTCATTTTGATAAATGCCATGGCTAACTGTCATATATGATGTGGTTTATCCAAAAAAAAAACCCTTATTACTAATTGTTTCTCATCCATGTGTTGTAATGCTGATGAGTTTATTGCTTATATATGAGTTTAATGCTGATGATAACGAATGTGCTTTTAATGCTGATGAGTTTGTCATTTACTTGACGAGATAGGACAAAATGTCGCGGAAGGTCATATTTGTTGGGTCATGGTATGGGTTCAACCCATATGACCCCACCTTGAGACCGGCTCACGTTGAGTAGGATGGGGCCACGAGGTTCAGTGGGGGTGGTCACACCACGACTACATTAATGTATATTCTCAATGGAATCCACACTCATATGTTTCAGGCACACACTAGGCACACAATAGGCATACTTAGTGCATTATAAATATATGGGGCCTGTATTGAGGACATAGAGATTGTGGGCCCTGCATAGTCTGTTTGTAGGGTCGACCCTGTCGCGGATGTGTTTGGCCTCCATGGGCCCATGCCACTTTGTGTGAGACACTCTTGTGAACCTTATAAATATTGTGTAGGAAAATAAGAAGCCCATGACCCATTTGTGGCCCATAGTGATTAAGGATAAAATGAGGCATTAGGAGCCCTAACCTCCACCCTAATCTACATCTCTTTCTCCCCCACATTGGAGCCAGCCGCCCCTCCCTTGTCACTTTGGTAAAGGGCAGCAGCAAAGCTGCCCCCTTTTGGTGTCTCCTCTCCTCCTTGTCAACACCTCCTCCTCCTCCTCTTTCTGTGTGCTTTGGAACCGTGCCGCTTTGCTGAGGCCACCTGATGGTGGTTTGTTGGGCTTTGAGGACTAATTAGGTTCTTCCTTGTACATGTGTTGATTGATCCATGCTCGGGGAGAGTGATCTCACATATTTACATCCAAGAGGTATTTGTCTAACAGAGTATTTATCTTTTTGTTTGAATGCTTTGTGGGCACGTAGTGTAGAGATCTAAGGCCCGTATCTTATATGATGCATCCGCATATAAGATGAATTCGTAGGAGACCGACTTTGACTTTGAGTGGTGGTAGGAATCGTAGCAAGACCCCTTGAAACATGATTGCTAGGAGGGGAAGGTGCAGCAGCCTGGTTAGCCGTGTGCTGACCATCAGGTTGATTTGGTTGACTACTAGATGACACATTTTCTTTGATTAACTAATTTATATGCATTAATGAATTTAAAGAATTATATTTTTATTATGCGTTTAATTTTGGATTAATTTTATTATTATAAGTTTAAAAGTACGGATTGCAGAACGGCAGAAGAACAACACATTATGCGGGTTTTTTAGGCTCAAATTAATATAAAAAGAAAATTAAGTGTAGAGATGATCCAGACCGTTGATTATCATCAAAGACGGGTGTTAGCCTTAACTGAAGAAAATAAAATAACCATCCAGATTTGATCTGACGGACGAGAGTAACGAGACGGGTTTTATAAAAAAAATGAAAAGCAGCTCGAGCTTGCGCTAGGCTGTTCGACAGTACAGTGAAGTGAGAGAGACTCGGGGATGGCTCAAATTTGAGAATCAATCGATTCGGAATTTGGGAATAGGATAAGCTAGAATTAGAACCTCGGATTCGAGATTGAGTAGTGGCGTGATCAGGTCGGACTCGTGTTTGAGATGGAAGCTCGATTTGGATTTGGACTCTTTCACAACAAATCAACACAGATTTGGATTGGATCAGCTCAAACTGGACTTGGCAGAGATGGAAATTGGAAGCATCTGGTTTTTGGGACTCATTTTGAACTGCCTATAAAAACCGAGATGTTTTGAACAGTAAAGGGGAGTCTTTTGCTCGACAAAATAGAGGTTTTCCGGAGGCTGTCAAGGCCGGAAGAGGAGGAGAATCGATCGGAGGAAAAAAGAGGAAGGAAAGGGAAGAAAAAGCACTGTTTTTGGACTGATTTCGTATTTTCTACAGTACTATTACAGTGCTAAAGTAATCGCGAAAGTGCGAAGCTTACCGGCGATTGTTTCCGACGAAAGTGATCGAAGAAGTGCCTGAGGAGTACCTTCTGTCATACACTTTGGACGAGCCGCCGTGAGCCCCATCCGGCCGTCCCCTTCTCCTCCCAAAGAGTCGAGACTCGTCTGGCAGGGGAATCCCGGGTTCTCTCCGGCTCTCCCTCACAGAGGAGAACTTTGTAGAAGATAGTAATTTCAAGGTATCCATTTGGGTGTTTTTTGAAACTTCCATTGCAGTTAGTTTAGATAGCTTTTGATTTTAATACTGGTTATTTTGTATTTTATAGAGTCACATAATTATGCCACAAACTGAGCAACATTTCAAAAATTAAACTTCGGTTGAAAATGAAATAAAAGCTTGGCTTATACATAAGGCCTGTTATTAGACTACCTTTTACCTTCCTAGTTCATACATCCACCTGTCGTTTATAAATTTCTGATGTTAACCTGCAACTAGAATTTTGTCTTATTTTGTTTAATTCGGATTGTTGAGTTCCTATAAATATTAGTCATCTTTTTGGTTTTGCCAGGGGAAAGATGTGCGCGATGTTTTCAATTTTACGTGAACGCATGCCGGTCATGCCCTCATCAAGGGAGTAGAACAATCCGAACTGAGGTAATCAGTTTGTTTTTTGGACGCATGAGTACGCATCAACTGTTCATATTTTTAGTCCTGTTGGTTGTCATTAAGGATTTTCCTGAATAAGACCTCCACTCACAAGCATATCATATGCAGCACACGTTAATTCGATGTGAGTCAATTGCAATCTCAAGTTTTTTTTAGATGAATCAGATTGCCAAAACTCCCATCCAACTTATGGTAGCAACAGTCCGGAGGTTATTCAATTGAGGGAGTCCTTGAAAACCGATTTTGGCGTTCATCATCAAATGTTATAGTCGAGGCAACTTCCAGACGAAGTAGGGCATGCGGCTGAGAACAGATGAGCTTTCAACGCATAAGGTTTCCAAATTGCTAAGACGTCTCATAGATGATGAAAATACTGTTATCTTTGTGTCTTTCAATCCCAAGTACCATAGATGGATGAAGCCCCCAATTTCCTTTGGTAATCAGGTGATGGCACCCAAAAGATCAATCACCCTAAGCAACCTATACCACTCCATCTTTGGTAAGTCATAATAATTAGTATCCGTGAAAGTCAAGAAAGTATGCAAACGTTCTGATAGATAAACATATTTGATAGATGCATTTTGAATTATAGACATTCTGAAATGAAAAAGACGGTGGATGAACAAGAGTTGAGCAAAAAACTTTCTAAATACCTTATTAGTAAGAGGTTCTTGCTTGTGCTTGATGATGTATGGACCATACAAGTTTGGAATCAGTTGGAACACGCATTTCCACTTATAGAAAACGAAAGCAAAGTAATGCTTACCTTTTGATCTAAAGAAGTAGGTATGCATGCAAATCCTCGAATCCCTCCATGTGAAATGCGGTTCCTCAATGAAAAAGAGGATTGAAAGTCACAAAGATAACAGTTTTTCCGTCTTCCATGAGATTGTCTTAGCAATTTAGAAACCTTATGTGTTGAAGAATATCTTGCTTTGAGTAGACTAAGAATAATTTAGTACTCCCACCGTCCTAAAAATGATGTTCCATCAGAAAAAATTGGTCAGTTTTGTTATCACTAACTTTTTTTTTCTGATGGAGCATCTATTCCAGGATGGAGGGAGTATTTATATTCTTCTGATGCGGTTGTGCATTCTCTTGAACATATTGACCGTTTCTTGAAAATTAACAATGAACTTATGATCAACAGTTATGTCATTAAAGGATTTGATTCTGCTATGTCTCATATATTCTCCAAATATGCAATCTGGGACATCTCGATGGACAAATTGGTTTTCTGATTAGTAGTGGAATGTTCTTCTGTATTTGGTGCAGATTGTCATCAATTGAGCAATTATTAGGAGACTAGCATCTTTGCATTATTCTTCACATTAACACATTGCCAAAAAAAACTTGGAATTCTAGGATATACATATCCTGTTTGTTTTGGTGAATGAGGCTTCCAGCTTAAATATTGACCATGTGGTTAACGAGAAGAATGGGCCTGCCCATGCCTAACTTGGTATGCTCGTAGATCTAGAACTCATCTTCCTGCTCTAGGGCACCGCTGCTTTGGATCCAGCCAGCAATCTCTTGTGATGTCACTTTGTTGTAATTTCTAGCTGTGTTGTGGCCTCTTAGCCATTCTAAAAAAAAAAAAGATTGTGTCAATAATGACCGACACAAAATGTCACGAATTTGATATAAAAAAAATTGTCGCGAATTTAACTGCTAAATGCTACAAAATCATTTTATTATTTGATTGTTACAAGCTACATACTATACAATCATCAACATGGAATTCTGGTGTATAATGTCCTATATCTTAGAAGTCCAATGTCTGATGCGTATATTATGACCGACCTAAATGTTATCAAGAATTTAAAACCTAAGTACAAGATAATTTGTTATTACTTGACTTCTAAAATAGCTTGTACAGGATAGCTGTGCTGGGAGTAAACTGTAGAATCATTGAACGCTAGTTGCCAAGGCAATTAAGCTCAGATTGTCACCAAGTGAAAATGGACGTATAGATCCCAATTATATCTGTAGTTATGGGGTTTGGATTGATGGCTTTGAGCATCCCACCCCTCTAAAATTATTTTGCTTTTTCACCCAATTATGTATTTAATTTGAATTCTGAAACTTTTCTCTCAGTATGAGAAGATCTTTAAATTCTAAAGCTGAAGTATTTGGTTGCCTCAAATATATAATTTAGAACATTATAACATGCACTATTGTTGTGCTAATAATCATTAGTGAATGTTTCTTTATTTAGTTCGTACGCCAGTTTCCAATCCTCAAAATATTTGCAGGTATTTTTTTCGGATTATAAAACCGAGAACTCAATGGTATTATTTAGTTGTTCATGCTGGAATTATTAATAAAATTAGGGCAAGAGTACTACCAACCCGCTAACGAAATACTCTACAAAATACCACAAAGTCTAGAGAAGAGATTGGATTCGAGGCGCGTTAAACGTAGTCCTTGAAACATATACGCCGGCCTCCTTGCACAAGCTTAAACGAGCGATCCGCTCCCGAGATACAACGAACCACTCAGTTGGTCTAAAGGTGCACTTCAAATCAGGCCAACTCGAACTCAATAAGAGGAGATGCTATTGCTCAATGATTGGAGAGATTTTTGAAAGAGAGAATTTTTGTGAGTTTTTCTGTCTTCCTTTTTCTCTATTTCGATCTCTATTTATAAGGGATGTCAAATAAGTAGTTTTTGGAATGAAAGGACGCAACTTTTGAAACCAAAACGGCAACTTTCGAATGATAACTACTGGTGCGATCGATCGCGGCCATTAGGCGATTGATCGCCGCAGTTTCTTTATGGGTTAATCCAGTACTTATGACCGATTATTCGTAAGGCGATCGAACATGCCTCACTTTTGCGAAATCATAGTATTTACGATTGATCGTTCTCAAAGGCGATCGATCGCGTCTCACCTTTGCGATCGATTGCGACTATCTAAGCGATTGATCGTCACACCCATGACTCTTTAATTCAAGTCAACTATATTTTTGAACAACCCTCACTATGACTTGATATTAAATAAGTCAACACATTAGAATGCAGACAATAATATGAATTAGATATTGAACAATAGAATTCTAAGTTTTCGACGATAGGTACCTTGCGGGATTGAACCTACACCTAGTTTGATATGTTGTCACTCTCACAAGTTCTAAGTGAACAAAGTCTTGAACTTGAATCTTTGAGCAAGAGCTTTAGCATATTTAACGCATAGAGTAACTCCCTATTCAATATCATCGGGGTAGTGCTTTACAGTCTCTGAGGGTAATCTGCATAACAATACCCTACCATTTAAGCCTTGACCTCACTAAGACTTTCGTCAACCTGTTTCATATGCAGTAGAGCACTCTCATCAGAACACGGGAATGAGCATCCAATATATTTAAATAGTGCTCTTCAAGTCGCACATTAGCTTATTTTTGCCAATTGAATCTTCGTTGTGGGATCTCCACTTAGAAAGATTGGGTTGATACAAACGATGACTTAGGGTGTGTTTGTTTGCTGAAAAATGAAAAATCGTCAAGGTGAAAGAAGTACAAAATTTTTGTAAAAACTGAAATATGTTTGGATAATTTAAAATAAATGCACCCTAAAAGTACGTTTCAAGCCTAAAAAATTTTCAAACTAAAAGTTTTTATACTTCTTTCACCTTGACGATTTTTCATCTTTCAGCAAACAAACACACCCTTAATCATAGGCTTTCAGCCCCATTCCCCTAAATAAGTTTTGGATTTGCCCTACTGATATTCCTTTGGTAAACGAATCAGCCAAATTATCCGTTGATCGTATGAAACTTAAGATAATGACCAAGTTTTATATACCTTAGTTCAATATTTTATACCTTAGTTCAATATATCTAGAGGTCCTCTTAAAAGATCCCTAAGCCATTCCTCCAGTTTTATCAAGTGATGCTAACTCAGCTTCCATAGTAGACCTTGTTATCACAGTTTGCTTGGAAGATTTCTATGCAACCGCCCCACCACCTAATGTGAACACATATCCACTAGTGGCCTTAATTACATCAGAATTTGGGACCCAATTTTCATCAGTGTATCCTTATAATACAGGAGGGAACCTGGAATAATATAAACCGTAATTTACACGTCCCTTCATATATCTGAATACTCTCTCAATGGCAGTCTAATGAGATTCATTTAGGCTCTTATAGTGTATCTACTTGGTTTTCCCACAACATAGGATATATCCAGTCTACTGCAGTTAGCCAGATAACTCAAACTTCTTATAAGCTGTGAATATCTAAGTTGTGACACACTCTCCCCATAATTTTTCTTTAATCTTACACTAGAATCATACGGCATATTGACGGGTTTTCTATTGAAGTAACACTATCGAAGTAACCATATTTCTTTATAATCTTCTCCACATAGTGTGATTGACTCACAACTATTCCTTTAGAAGTCCTATCAATCTTCAAGCCCAAAATGACTTTGGCAAGACCTAAACCTTTCATATCAAAATTCTCGTTAAGGAAACCCTTAATGTTATTGATATCATCTACATTATTACCAAATATAAAAATATCATCAACATACAAATATAATATAACATAAGAGTTACCAACATGCTTCCAATAAATACATTTATCAGAAGTACACATAATAAAATCAGTCAAAAGAAGAACATTATCAAACTTTTGATGTTATTGTTTAGGAGCCTGTTTTAACCCATAGAGAGATCTTACTAACTTACATATTTTTCAGGAACTATAAAACCTTTAGGCTACTTATATATATGTCTTCCTCTAATTCACCATTTAAAAATGTTGTTTTAACATCCATTTGTTGAATCTCGAGGTTGTAATGAGCTGTCAATGTAATAAGCACTAGAATCGTAGTTATCATTGTCACAGGAGAATATGTATCAAAGAAATCTTGACCTTCCTTTTGAATATAACCTTTAGCTATTAATCTAGCTTTGTACTTTTCAATGGATCCATCAGGATAATATTTTCTTTTAAATATTCACTTGCACTCAATTGGTTTAAATCCCAAAGGTAGATCCGTTAAAACCCACATCCCACGTGCAAGTATAGAATCCATCTCACTTTGTACCGCCTCCTTTCATAAAGAAGCATCACTAGATGACACCTCACAAAAAGTTAAAGGATCGTCATTCCTCACCATAAAAGTATAAAAATCATTTCCAAAGTTCTTCTCTATTCTAGTTCTCTTAGATCTCCTAACCTCCACATTAGAACCTTATTCTTCAATTCTGAGAACGGAAGATAAGGAACTATCTTGTTTTTGCACAACAACCTTACTCTTTTCTTTCATTAGACATACATTCTCAAAGAATGTTGCATCATCAGATTCCTTAATATTATTAGGTGAATAATCTCGACTATCAGACCAAATGACTAAAAACTAATATGCTTTGCTATTTTGTGCATAACCAATAAAAGCTGCATTATAAGTTTTCGAACCTAGATTCTTCATCTTCATATTTGGGACCTTCATTTTTACAAGACATCCTCAAACCTTGATGAATTTTAAGCTCGACTTTCTTCTTTTCATTAGTTCATAAGGGTTGTATTTTGTCCTTTATGACACACACGGTTTAAAATTGCACATGCAGAAAGAATCGCTTCTTCCCATAAATTCTTCGTTAAACCCGAAGATGAAAGCACAAAATTTATCATATCGATAAAAATTCTATTCTTTCTTTTTGCCACACCATTAGAATGAGGAGAGTAAGACGCTGTGGTTTCATGTATTATTCTTTGATCTTCACAAAACTTGCAAAAATCAAGAGAACAATATTCCCCACCTCGATCAGACATAAGTCTTTTGATCCGCCTCTCAGTTTGATTCTCAACCTCCATCTTATAAACCTTAAACTTCACAAAAGCCTCATCTTTAGATTTTAGTAAGTACACATGACAAAATTTAGAATAATCATCTATGAATGTGATGAAATATTCCATTCCACCCCTCGTCATTAATCCATTCAATTCACAAATATTTGAATGAATTAAATCAAACAAATATGTTATCCGATCAACAGATCTATATGGTTTCCTAGGTTGTTTAGCTTGATTACATATTTCACATTTATTAAGAGATTCACTACTCAATTTTAAAATCAAGTCAAGATTCATCATTCTCTTAACAGTTTGTGGACTCACATGTCCTAGCCTCATATGCCATATATCAACATAATCAAGATAATAAACCATAGAATCCATAACATTACAAAAAAGAGTTATAACAAGAAATTACATTGAGTTTAAACAAACCATCACACACATAACCTTTACAAATAAACACACCATGTTTAGTTATTATAACTTTATTTGATTCAAACACTTGTTTAAAACCCTCTTGACTAAGAAGTATTCCACTAACAAGGTTCTTCTTCACACTAGGCACATGTAGAGCATTATGAAGAGTCAACGTGTTCCTCGATGTAAATCGGATGTCCACATTCCCAACTCCATGAACTCTAGCCTCAGATGAGTTACTCATCGTCTCTGTTAGTTCCTTTACTTCCTGATAGAAAGAAAAAGAAGAAACATCAATATCAATGTGAATGGTAGCCCCTGTATCAACCCACCAATAGGTAAGTTCACATGCCAAGTTAATTTTAGATTTAGTTAATACTAATCTGTCATTTGAAATAACAATGTTAGCCTAAGCGGAAGATGAAGCCCCACCATTGCTATGGTCCTGGCCCTTCTTCTCCCTACACTTGTTTGCTAAATGTCCAAGCTTTCCACAGACCCAGCAAACCTTTGGCTTCTTATCATTTTGGATATTTGAACTAGGTTTGATAGGACGATTCTTATTTTTCTTGTTCTTCTTCTTATATCCATAGGACTTGGGTTTCCCTTCAATTACATTGTCTTGAGCACTATCCACGAACATCTCGACCCTTTGCTTCTCTTCAATCTGGATAGCCACCATTAAATCATCAACGAACATAGTGTTCCATTTGTGCTTTAAGGTAATTTGGAAATCCTGCCATGAGGGTGGTAATTTGTCGATAAGCGCTGAAACTTGGAGCCTTTCATCAACGGGAATACCTTTCCCAATGATCTTAGCAACTAAATTCTGAATTTCAACTACATGGTCTCTAACAGACTTGTCATCAACTATCTTGTAGTCAAAATATTTGCCTACAACATATTTTTCTTCCCCTTCATGCTCTTTCCCAAATTTCTTTTCAAGGGTATCCTATAATTCCTAAGCAGATTTAGTATTCACATACAAGTCATATAATTCATTGCTCAAAACACTCAAAATCTGTCCATGACATAATTCATCATCCTGTTTAAACTTATCAATTTCATGAGATTTAGCTCTTTCAGTAACTTCAAGAGAACTTGCAGTTTTATCAGATTCATATGAAACATGTTTCTCACCAATAGCATTAGTATTACATAAAAACACATTCAATTTTGTTAACCAAAATTTTATCTTTGATTGCCATTTCATAAAATTCTTTCCATCAAATTTTTCAGGTTTCAAAGAATTGTCAACACCTATACGATAGCCGAACTATCGTGTGTTAGATTACACAATAGCTCAGGCCAGTTACACAAATTACACAAAAACTTTTTTAATTGGACAAATTTCAACGATGCGTTTCTTACTCATTTCTGATCCGTTTTGGCCCATTATTTTTCATTACAACCTCATTTTTAGTGCTCTTTCTTATAATGATGAAAAAATAGCCGAAAAGGATTAAATGAGGGAGATATGACGGGGAGGGGGAGGCTCCCTCGGCTCAACAGTGCGGTGACGGAGGCGTCGGGTTGTAGGTAAACACCGGGGTGAGGGGGGGCTCTGGACGACCCGAGAAGTTGCCGGGGAGGGGGGCATGGCTCCCTCGACTCAACTGGGAGGCGGCAGCGTTGAGGTGGGGGGCTCAACGAGGCCACAACGACGGGGGGGAGGGGGCACGAATGATTTTTTCTCATGATTTGGGAGAGATCATAGCTGATTTTTTCTCGTTGAAGAGGGGCGACGACAGATTTGTGATCCGAGAATTAGGTTGAAAGGTGAAAATTTTCACCTATCACCGCCATCGACCACTTTCAGCATTTTCACTAACCAAACGTAACGCACCCTATAACCTAACCTGCAATTCCCCCACTCATAATGGACAAGTTTTTAGAAATATAGGACAATTTAATGGAATTAAGGAAGTATTAATTGCTTGATGAGTAATTTGTCTCTAGAAATTACTTGATTTGACAAATTTCATTGTCATATAATTGTGCTAAAATATATGTTACAAATGTGAGAAAGGGTGTAAATTCCGTCGCAATGGCCTAAACAAATATAAATATCCCCATTCAATAGTGGACATTTTTTTTAAAATGGCACAATGGGATGAAGGGAGTATCATTGGTTTGTGAGCTTTTCTTTTTTTTAAGAATTGAATCTTTCTCACTCCCTCCAGTGGTGGGTAGGGGATGGGGACAGAATGTTTAGGAGAACTTCTTTTTTCCAATGGAAAAAACAATAGCAAAAAAAAAAACACCTAGGCCCTCTTAGTCATGTGCTGGAGGTCAAAACCCAAAGCCAGATGAAAGAGCTCTAACTCTACGTGGTCTTACAAGGCCATGTGCAACTCCATTTGGTGACCTACGTGTTGGGCTTGTTTTTTGTAATAAAACGTAAAGTGGCCCAACTATCTCAATTGACAGTGTTTTGGGATTTTAGAACCGTCTGGGTAATGGGCCTGAGTCAGAATACCCATTAAGTTGTGGTTTTAAGTGGCAGATCTGAACTATTGGATGACCTATGGATGGACGGTCAGGATTCTAGGGTTCTTGACAGTGGTGTCCTGGTTTAGTTATAAATACACCATTAGCCATCCTAATACGGTGTCTTAAGTGAGATTGCTCTTAGCCAAGTTCGAAACCAGAAACTCCATTGAAGGTTCTGATCGATGCAGGTATGTCTAAATCTCTCTTTTGCATTAAGTTCTATCAATTGGTATCAGAGCTAGACCGGGGGGCAGACGCTTCGGACAACCGTCAGACTGCAACCGGAGCAGATGCACTGGCTAGAGCTGCTACTACCGGGCATTGGGCTCTGGCCGGCGCCGTCGCTGCACAGATGCATTGGCCTGAGCCGCCGCCGCAAGGCATTGGGCTCTCGCCAGCGTAGCCACTGCGAGCAGATGCACCGGCCAGAGCGGCCGTCCCCAGGAGTTGGGCTCTGGCCGGTGCAACGGTGGCGCCGAATTTTTTGGCCGCCACCGACATTGCCGTGGAAAGTAATGAAAGGGCGGCCCTTTCGGCCGCCATGGCGACCGCGTCGATGAACGCCGACTACAGATCTAAAAAAAAATTGTTTTCTACCTGTCAGCGCGCGCCGGTTTCGGATTTATCCGGCCGTGGTGGCTTCCGGCCATCACCCCTATCTCCGATTCTCCCAGGCGCTGGCCAGTGCCGCCTCCTCACCATGTTTGGGCACTGGATGGCGCCGCCGCTGCGCACAGGCCACCGCCCTTGATGCCTCGCAATTGCCATCGCCATGAAGTCGAGAAGGCGGTGGCGTCCGTTGTGGCATCGCCACCCATGGCAGTTGATGGGTTTTTGGCCGCCGAAGGAGGGAGCGACAGCGGCGGTGGCACTCTGCCGCCACCTGCGCCTTGAAGATTTAGGGCATCCTCATTGAAGAGGATGACCCTTGAGTTGAACTGGACAGTATTATGAATTGAACCGGACCAATTTAGTTCGGTTCACTTCATATTAATATTCTCGTTCACTATTAAAAAAAAATGGAAATTGAAAGGGGCCTTAAGGGGTTTATGTCGGGTCATCATTATAATGCTTCCGCTATGCATATTTAAGCATTCTTTATGAATTATATTATGCCTTTTGTTGATGTTATGGATGTATTTTTTTTAATTATCATGATTAAGGCTTTATTAATGTTATGGGCCGGCCAGGGGATTATATTGCAATCGTATGTTTTATCAATATTATTTTAAATTGTTGAGCGCACCACTTATGTAATTTTCAGAGAAAGTGTACATTATACCTATTGTACGCGACACTAGACTTCAAGGACCACATCTGGAGGCGGATGCAGTCATGAAGAATCAATGTATATTTTTTCTTTTACAGGGGGTTATAGCTTCCAACTTGTACAATTTTTTTTAAAAGGACTGTATAAGGACTTTTGACTATATTTTTAAATTGTGGTGCGTGGTGATGGATCCCCTGGGCGAGTCCCAAAAGCCTGATGATAAAATTAACATTAATGCCTAGTCAATTTTGTATATGGACATTGTTATGATTGTCTGATAATTAATTGTATTCATTTTGTTATTTGACAAAAGTGAATAGCACAAATTCAATTCCCTCGTCCCTTGAGATGATTTAGGAATGGCCAAAGCATCCTAAGTTATTTGTCAACGTGTGAATCATATAGAATGCTACCATGGGGTGCATAGATTCACATACATAAAAATATTGTACTATCAGTAAATTTTGATTATGTGACAAAGACTGTCATCCGGCCCCAAAGGGAGGTGGTAGTTAGCGTTACATAATTGGGATAGGGTGGAGGGTTATATATTTTAACATGGGTTAATCCCTATGCCCAAAGGTGTGGGATTTTTCTATAATGTTTTCTGTACAATCCACTAGCCTTATCAGGAGACAAATGAACATCTGTTTCTATACGACTTAGTAAATTTGATGCAGATTGCAACCTTTGCCCAAAGGGAGGTTTTCAATTTTACTACATGATTTTAGCATTGGCTATTTTCATACTTATGTTATTGTTTCTTGGCCTCTTTAATGTTTGCATGTATTTATTTTTTATTACAGCTTATCCGTCTTTTATTTCTGACTCTAATCAGTGATCAAACCCAAAAATAGGTTGACAAATTGTAATATATACTCGGTGAATCCAAGTGTTGAACCACAGGGAATGATGTAGAATTAATCTATTCCAAACTAATTTAAAACTACTTAACTCAGCAAATTAAGATTTTTATCAGGAAATTATGTAGGGAAATTGTAATTCAATTAACTACTAAATTAAAAACTACGATTAACAATTCAATTAAAATTAACTAGAGATATCGAAGATAATCGATGAGAAGTACAAAGCTTCAAGGATCAATTATTTAATCAATACTTCTATGTCTATTTAATTACGCAATTCGATTCAAATAATAATTTGACCTAATTGGATGATATTGCATTCAAACTCATCATAATAATTAACATAAAGATTTCAATCGAATATTTATCATTAACAAGCATAGTCTACTAATCACAGGGAATTATAAGCATTCCCCGTACCTTATGTTCACGACAAATCAAATAATTATATAGATCATGACTTTATCAAAACATCGCACTCAATCAAATAAGCAATAAGTAGCTCTTTCATAGACATAAAAATACTAATTAAATAATATCACCTCTAGCTTTGACAAAAGATTTAGCTATGAATATTAATGAGAAAAGATAAATCGAATTTTGAAAAGATTTGCATTAATAATACTGTTGCAGGAACACTGTTCACATTTTACTATTCACAGTTTACTGTAGCAGGAACATTGTAGCAAATCACTGTTCACCCGCGAGCACTGTTCATCGTCTACCTCAGCCCGACCGTGGTACCGTAGCAAATATATAGTACTGTAGCAGTACTGTTCACCATGCAGAAATAGCCCAAAAATCAAGCCTTTCTTCCTCAAATATTTTGCTTTTCTTTCCCCAATCGATTCCCCTCTTCTTCCTTCTTGATTTCCGGCCAAAATACCACCCAAATCCCGGCAAAACACGACCCAACTTCTCAAATAAAGCTCTGTTTTTTCTCAGAAAACCGTCCACCAAAGTTTGTCCAAGCTCTCGATTTTTATAGGCGATTGAAGAGATTATTTTCGTGTTTGAAGTTAACTTCGAATCCCTTCCAACTCGGTCCAAATCCGTGTTAATCTACAAGTTTTCAGGCATAAGGCGATCCCAATCCAGTTTTAGTTTCAAATTTGAAGACGCGATTGAGATGCGGAATCCTTGATTGAGTTCTCCTTCTAAATCCAAATCAAGCTTCCCTCTGTGGATTGCTTCGAAATTTCCCAATCGAGCTTGCCCTATTCTGTTCTGGTTGAACCACCCGAGCATCAGCTCGCGCTGATCTTTGGTTATTTTTTTGTTTTTTCTTTTCTTTGTGAAAACCTGTCGTAGCGATCTTATCCATCAATTCTCATCCGAATGAGTTGTACTTAAAATAAGCGCCCGTCTTCCATTAAATGGATCATCAATGGTCTGTACGTTTTTCTGCACTCGACCTCTGTTCTTGAGTTACTCTGCACCTAAAAACCCGCCTAATGCGCTCTTCCGCTGTCGATCTGCAATCCACATTTTTAAACCTGTAATAACTAAACCAAACCAAAATTAGACGCATAATAAAAATATAATTTCTTAAATTCATTAACGCATCTAAAATAGTTAATTAGAGTAAATTAATTATTAATCCCTATTTACTATCCTAATCACAAATAACCCATCTTATACATATTTTATCATTAAAATTACACTAGCAAATAGGTAAATGGGGCATATAAATGTGTATATTTCATGTTTATCAAATACCCCCTAACCTATATTTTGCTAGTCCCCGAGCAAAACAAACAAAATAAAATCACACAAAACAAAACTAAAGTAAATTAAAGTAGAAAGTAAATGCCACTTTCGTAGGGAACACGATTGCATTGAGAATATGTAACAAGCCGTTAAACCTCTAGGTGTCCCTAGTAGGATGAGTTTTGTCTCGTGAGGGTTTACAGCCGTGCTACCCACAAACATGTACTTATGAAATTAATCTTATTAATCTAAGTGCAAAAACAAAATAAACACTTCAAAGCAATCAAACCTATTATCCCTTTAAATACAATCCACAATGTTTAAGAAAATCAACGACATGTACTTGGTTCATAATCAACGAGAATATAAAAGCCCTCAAGTAAGTGGTTTTATTTTACACCTTCATCTTGGAAATTTCTGCTTAATATGATATGAAATGATAATTTAAATAGTAAAAGTGTTGAACATTATAGCAATACATTCTAAATTTCTATTTTACACATATTCAGTGTGACCCATTAACTAGAGAACATCAAAATCTACATAGTCATTGTAATATTTAGGTTCATGATAGCATAAATGCCTGCACGCCTCCTTCGGGTCCAACATTCTAGATTTGAGAGGATAATACACCATAGATTTTTTTTTCAATAGGATTGTGTAAGACTTGACTTCAAGATGCTTAGGTTTAGCAATGACTCAAGCCAATGACTCCCAGCACAGTTGGCTTAGGGCATTAGGTTTTAAGTATAGACTGCTTCGGGCCCGACCATCAGCCTAAGTTAATCTTATAATAGTCAAGCCACCCCTGATTTTGCATACTATTTTCATTTTCATTTTTCTCATTTTTTTATTTTTTTCAACAATCTTTATTCTGTCCAGGTTGTATTATACTCTCAACCTATTTCCAGTTCCAAGCCCTTGCCATTGCCAAGTAAATGGTCTATCATGATCTTTTAAGCTCAACAGACAACCACATATCATCCAATGACTATGACTAAAGACATCCCACTAAAGATTAGTATTTAACAAATCTCTAGACGATATTACTTTATGTAGTAGTGTATGTGAGTGAGTTTTATTAGCTCAAGCACTTAATCTAAGAGGACTGTAACAGAAAGATATGCCCAGTTAAGTATTTCTATCCTCCAGTACACTTACTCATGCTTCTAATGTAAATTAATCTCTTAAAAATTGAAGTATGCATCACGAAGGGATAAACTACCAAAACCTATGAAAATAACTAGGAAACAACTTAAAACTATTTTTTTATTTTTTTAAGGTTTTTTAAATCAAATAAACAATGTTATTCCTATATACCCCCAAACCTAAACTAAACATTGTCCTCAATGTTAAGAATGAAATTGTTATGATCCTATGTCTATTAGGATTAGGATTAGCCTACTCCTATGTCAATTAGGACTATAGCTTAGGGTCTATCCTATGCCAACTAGGATTATGGTTTAAGAGTCTATAAATATGTAAAGGGGTCTTCCCTAATAGATAACCAAATCAATGATCAATGGCATAGTTTATTTTCTAATTTAGTTTAGTCTTTCTTAGCCTTAATCCTACTTTTCTCCCCTTTCTTCTACGATGGATTCCTCTGTAGATGACGTTCTACATCATTGGTATCAGAGCATTCGTTCCTACGGACCATTACACGTGCAGCATGTCTTACGATCACTTAAAGCCAAGTGGAAGCGAGAAGATGAAGAGAGGTACGAATACCAGAAGCGACGATATGAAGAGACGCACGCCCAATGGCAGGACCCTATCCCGGTTCCGAGTGCCGCCGTCGCGGCTGCAGTTGTAGACACTCCACTGCTATCGCAACTTCTTGTGCTTCCGACATGGAATTATGAAGACAACTTGGCAAAGTTGAAGCAAAAAATCGACGATATCTTCGACGAGCAACGAGCGGCACTCCAGAAAATTTTCACATCGCCAGTTTATCCGTTGCCGACTACACCCGAACCTGCTACGGAAGTCCAGTCCATCTTCCTCCTTCCCACGTCAATAGAAGATCCACCAGAACAGATTGAAGACCTGCTTCTTTGTCCTGCACTCATCGACAAACCCATGCCAGCAGACGTCAACAACACCATTGTCGAACCGCGACGAATCTCTACCCGACGGGTGACCATACTTATCGATTATGCCCAGCCGCAACAAAATCGTTCTCATGGCTATTCTGTGCGAACACGCAATGGTGGCCGGCTGCCTCTTTCCGTCGCAAGTCCTGGCAGGTTCGCAATTGACCCTGGAGGAGTCCTTTCGGTCAAGACGATGGTAGCTCTGACGACGGTGACATCTGGCTTGCCGCCACCTGATCCACCAGCAAAGCCCCCATATTTTTATCACCCCCGATTGCCGCCTTTTGCAGTTTCGACATCTCCACCTCCGCCGAAGCCGCCTCCTGCACGCCGCCCTTCGTCCACTTCCATTGCCACTCCCTTCACCGCCGTCGCATGGAACCTCCACTCGTCTGCTGCAGTCGTTTCCGCCACCAAAGCCGTCACCTTTAGGTTTTCCGGCTTCCTTCAACCCCCACCGCTGCCAAGATTCGGCTCTGCCTCCTGTCAAACCACTGCCAGAGCTACAGATTTCTCCGTCACCGCCGCCGCTTGGGCCTCCGCCTATGATTCCGATAACTCCGCCTCCACCGACACACCGTCTTCTGTGACTCCGTCTCTGCCGATGCCGCTCTGTTTCCTGAGTTCAAAAGCTCGGTTTCATGAACGATGCCACGAAGGAGATGATGCCCTTGGGTTGGTTCAAAAGATGGATCAACAGCCTAACCCTTGGGCTGGTTCACCAGTGCCTGGTTCAACCTTGGTTCAAGCTATATGCCTCGGGTTGGTTCAGCAGCCCTATAAAAAAAGGATAGGTTTTGTGTGGCCATTATTGGTTCCAATTTTTCTAGACGACATACTTTTCAGCACACAATTCGTCTGGGTTTCACGCATTTCAATGTCGTTGAGTTTTTTGCATTCCTACTTTCGCTGGAAAACAGACAAGAGCACCTCGAGGACGAGGTGATGCGGAAGCGTTGGTGGAATGTTATGATCCTATGTCTATTAGGATTAGGATTAGCCTACTCCTATGTCAATTAGGACTATAGCTTAGGATCTATCCTATGCCAACTAGGATTATGGCTTAAGAGTCTATAAATATGTAAAGGGGTCTTCCCTAATAGATAACCAAATCAATGATCAATGGCATAGTTTATTTTCTAATTTAGTCTAGTCTTTCTTAGCCTTAATCCTACTTTTCTCCCCTTTCTTCTACGATGGATTCCTCTGTAGATGACGTTCTACATCAGAAATGAAGGATAAAATAAATAAATAAATAAATAAAATCAAGGATAGATGTTACCTGGAGAACTGTAAATTGCTATAATCCCATACGAGTGAAAAGCATCAACAAATAAAAAGATGAGAGCAATCACAATAGCTAACAAGAAAACATCATCTAACTAATAAGTAACCTAAAAATAAGAAAAAGCTCGGTTGCTTCCCAAGAGCGCTAAGTTTCTTGTCTTCAGCTAGACTGAGTGTAAGAATATTCAATCATGATAAGTGGGATCAGACAAAGGAATACTCTCCACTTCTGATGAAATTGTTAAGCATGAAAATACACATTTTTATATGCCTTTTTACCTATTTGTTAGTCGTGTTTTCTAATTAAAATGAGGAATAAAGTGAATTTTAGTCATTTGTTTAGTAATTAAGAATTAATTAAATAATGCTCTCTAAATGGCTCAAATTTCAATATGTTCTACAACTTTATGAATTATTTGGTATATCTAATTTGGGACATGTTTTATTTTGTATAGGTTCGCATGCTCGTACTATTGAACAGCCAAAAGTGAAGCCATTAGACGGGTTTTGAAATGCCAAAGCGACCCAAGATCTGAGATCACGCGCGGAGAAGATCGGAACCGTTGATGTTCACTAATGAGGAAGACGGGCGTGGAATTAAATGAAGAGCATTCAGATTCAATCCGGCGATAGAGATTGCTTCGACGGGTTTAATTGGAAGAAAAGAAAAAAAAAAGAGAAAAAAAGAAAAGAAAGAAAATCCGGACCGGTTCAATGGTCCGGTTTAATGAGAAAAAAAAATAAAAATAAAAACAAAACCCGAGCCTGGCTCGGGTGTTCAGTCAGGACAGAGGAGCAGAGCTCTGTTCGAGCGGCCGACAGAGGCGGTGGACGGCGTCGGTTCTGGCGGCCATGGGTAGTGGTTGACGGCGGACAATCGGCTCAATGGAGCGATGGCGGCTGAGCTGGAGAAGGGCTCGACAGCGATGGCAAAACAGAAGAAGAAATCGAGTTGTTCGACGGACGAGCGACCGACGGCAACTCGGGCACGGCGGCAGTCATACGAAGGCGAGGTTTCCGGCGAGGTTTCCGGCGAGGAATAGTGCGCAATCTAGAGGAACAGCAGCGACTGATTTGGAAGGTCTCAGAAAGGAAAGGCTGTGTATTTGGGCGTTTTGGGCACCATTTTGAGCAGCTTAAAGATGGAATTTTTTGCTGTGATTTGAAGTGAATCGAATGGCGAATGGCCGGATTTAGAAGGTCTACTCGCTTGGCTTGGAAAGATTGCTGGATTTTGGAAGAACAGAGTGGCAGTCTCTGTATAAAAACAGAGGAACCGAGAGCAGTAGAGGAGGCGGGCCGTCCGAGCAAGAGAGACGACCAGAACAGTTCTATTTTACAATTTCTTTTCTTCACAGTTCAATTTGCGTTTTTTTTTCTATTTTCTGTTTGTTTTCATTCCGGCTGTTATGCATTGGATCTGCATCGAATTGTACTAGAAACAGAGGAAACAAGAAAGAGTCAACCGAGAGTCAAGCAATTTCATTTTTTTTACAGTTCCTTTTCAATTTTTAATTTCAGTTTTAGATTTTTATTTCCCAATTGTGTAATTTAATTTCGATTGTAATTCCGGAGATTCAAGTGCAAGGAGTGACATTTTGTGGCTGATTCAAAGGAAGATCAAAGTTGACATTTTTATTTATTTCTTCAAGTCAAGTAAGTTAATTTTTTTATTCCAATGAGTTTAATTATGAATTTTGCATGTGTTATAGTTAATATGTTTGGCTAAATCAGTTGCTAAGGCTAGGATGAGGCTGTAGTAATTGTAGAGAATCCGTATATGTGAAAGTTGATATTTTTCCTAGAATTGTGCGTTAATTGTTTATGCGTTCCTGTTGTTAATTGCATGGTTATTTTTAGATATAGCATTAATCATGTTTTTGCTATGATTTAGAATTACTATTGTCAATGCATGCTTATTTTAATTGGTTAAATAACAAATCGGATACTAGTTGTGATTTACTCGTAAGTGGATACATCTAGTAATTTGAGCTGTTAATTTAAATAGCATGAAGGACATGATTTTTGTATGAGTAATTGTGCATTAAAGTAAAATCTTCCGTAACAACGTGAATAGGATTCTGGATTGTTACGAGTATTTGGAGAATGATAAATGATTGAAGGGTTAGGGTTCTCTATAATTTATTGCATGCCGATTCCAAAGCCTTAGTATTTTGTCAATTTGATAAAGTTCAGATTTTTATTCCGTTAATTGATTTTAATTAGTCGTTAGTTAGTTAATCAATTTCTACAAGTTTCATAGTTTAGTCAAGGGTTTAGTTAGGGTTCGATTAGATTTCTGCTACACAAGTCCCTGTGGGTTCGACCTCGTAAAAATTGTGCGATTATACTGCAAATCCGATTCGTACACTTGCGAGTAAAATTAAGAGATTAATTAAAACAACATAAATCAATTCCAGGAATGGCTTAAGTCTTTGACCATTTACTTTAAACACATTGCCATTCATTGGATTTTCAATTTCTATAGCTCCATGAGGATAAACAGTTTTAACAATAAATGGACCAGTCCATCTTGAACGGAGCTTACCAGGAAATAAATGCAATCTAGAGTTATACAAAAGAACTTTTTGTGAAGGTTCAAAAGTTTTTAGATGAATGTGTTGATCATGCAAAACCTTCATTCGTTCTTTGTAAATTTTTGAATTCATATATGCATCATTCTTGATTTCTTCTAATTCATTTAGTTGAAGCTTACGCACAGAACTGGCGTCATCCAAACTGAAATTAAACATTTTTATAGCCCAATACGCCTTATGCTCCAACTCCACAGGCAAGTGACAAGTTTTTCCATAAACAAGTCTATAAGGGGACATACCAATAGGAGATTTAAAAGTTGTACGGTATGCCCAAAGTGCATTTATTAACCGCAGAGACCAATCTTTGCGATTTGGGTTAACCATTTTCTCTAAAATGTTTTTAATCTCTCTATTGATAAGTTCAGCTTGCCCACTTGTTTGTGGGTAATAAGGGTAGCCACCTTATGAGTAATTCTATATTTTTTCATTAATGCCTCAAAAAAGTTTATTGCAGAAGTGAGAACCCCCATCACTTATGATTGCATGGGGTATACCAAACCTTGACAGAACATTATCTTTCAAAAAGCGTATAACAGTTTTATGATCATTATTTCTACAAGGGATGGCCTCTATCCACTTGGAAACATAGTCAACTGCTACTAGGATGTACAAATAGCCAAAAAAAGGTGGAAATGGACCCATGAAATCAATACCCCAACAATCAAATATTTCAATCACTAAAATGGGGTTTAAAGGCATCATATTCTGATGGGTTATTCCACCAAGCTGTTGATAACGCCCACAAGTACAACAAAAATTATGAGTATCTTTAAATAGGGTAGGCCAATAAAATCCACATTGTAAAATTTTAGCAGCAGTTTTTCTAGCAAAAAAATGGCTGCCACGAGCTTCTGAATGGCAGAAGGAAATGACACTATGAATTTCATCATTTGGTACACATCTCCTAATAATCTGATCTGGACAATATTTAAAAAGATACGGATCATCCCAAAAGAAGTTTCTTACCTCCACCATGAATTTCTTCTTGTCTTGTGTTGTCCAATGAGAAGGAGTTTGACCTGTGACAAGAAAATTAACAATATTAGCAAACAATGGTAAATCAGAAAGAACAAAAAGTTGCTCATCTAGGAAGGTGTCTTTAATTGGCACTGCCTCATTGGAATTATCCACAGTCAGCATAGATAAATGATTGGCCACCATATTTTCAACTCCTTTCTTATCTTTAATTGTAATATCAAATTCTTGCAGTAGGAGTATCTAGCGAATCAACCTAGGTTTTGCATCTTTCTTTGATAGAAGATATTTCAAAGTAGCATGATCAGTAGAGACAATAATAGGATATCCGGTCAAGTAAGCCCTAAATTTATCCAAAGCAAATACTATAGCAAGTAATTCCTTTTCTTTGTTGAATAATTCATCAGAGCATTTTCTAAGGTCTTACTTGTATAGTAAATAATATAAGGCTTCTTATCCTTCCTTTGCCTCAAAACAGCCCCCACAGCAAAGTCACTAGCATCACACATTATCTCAAATGGTAAAAACCAATCTGGGGGGCTGCAGACCAGGAGAAAACTACATTCACATGTCCCTTTGGCACATTTGCTTACAGGAGAATGCCCTTTGGTTTATGCAATGCACCTGCAACACTTCAAAGATGCATGCTGAGTATTTTTAGTGATATGGTTGAACGCTATCTTGAAGTGTTTATGGATGACTTTTCTGTATTTGATGACTGTTTGTCTAATTTGTAGAAAGTTTTGAGCAGGTATGATGAGAAGAACCTTGTTAATTGGGAAAAATGTCATTTCATGGTTTCTAAAGGAATTGTTCTGGGCCACATTATTTCCTCTAAGGGAATTAAAGTTGATAAGTCAAAAATTGATTTAATTACTCATTTGCCTACACCCAAGACTGTTAAAGATGTTAGAACATTTTGCGGTCATGCAGGGTTTTACAGGAGATTCATCAAAGATTTTAGTTCTATTTCTAGACCATTGTGTAATCTCATATCTAAAGATACTATTTTTGAATGGGCTGATGATTGTGAAAAAGCTTTTGCTAAACTGAAGAGAATGCTTTAACCGGAGTAGCCATCTAGGAAACAATAATATGTATGGCCAACTACCCTCTTTAAAACCTGATCTAGAAACGGCAACGGAAAATGGTCTTTCCTAATGACTGAGTTCAGCTTCCTGTAGTCAATGCACATTCTCCATCCAGATGTAACCCTAGTGGGTATTAATTCAGTATTATCATTCTTGACAACTGTTACACCAGATTTCTTAGGCACTACTTGTGTAGGACTAACCCAGTTGCTATCAGAAATGGGATAGATGATCTCCGCATCCAAGAGCTTAAGAACTTCAGCTCTAACCGCCTCTTCTATGTTTGGATTTAACCTACGTTGCATCTCCCTAGACGGTTTGGCATTGTCCTCCAAATAAATTCGATGAGTGCATATCAAAGGGCTTATTCCTTTTAAATCAGCAATTGTCCATCCTATTGCACCTTTTTGCTTCCTCAAAATATCAAGCAACTTATCCTCTTCGATAAGATTCAGATGAGATGATATTACCACAGGAAGAGTTTCACCATCACCCAAAAATAGATATTTGAGTTCAGTTGGTAACTTTTTCAACTCCAATTTAGGTGCTTGAATGCTTGATAGTGTAGGCAATTTGTCACTCAATGGCAGCTCCTCAAACTTTGGTTTCCATCCATTCACTTCCAATACCTGCAGAGAATTCAGCAAAGAACAAATCTCAGCCCTTTCCAAATCCACTTTAGATGCATCATATAAAGAATTCACTAAGCAAGATTCTAAAGGATCAGAAAAAAAATGAAACATGAAATTGATCTCTAACAAAGGTATCAACCCAATTAATTTCTTGAACATTAGTATCATCGCCTAGTTGTTTGCAAACATTAAATATATTCAATTCCAAAGTCATATTGCCAAATGAAAGTTTCATCACACCATTCCTACAATTAATCAAAGCATTTGAAGTAGCAAAAAATTGACAACCTAATATGACAGGAATATTCGCACTTGTATTTATAATAGGATGTGTGTCCAAAACAATAAAATCAATAGGAAAGTAAAATTTGTCTACTTGAACGAGCACATCTTCCACCACTCCCCTTGGGATTTTAATAGAACGATCAGCAAGTTGAAGAGTAATGGTGGTGGGTTTAAGTTCCCCAAGACCTAACTGAGTGTACACTGAATAAGGCAAAAAATTAACACTAGCCCCAAGATCAAGCAAGGCTTGTCTACCCTAAAGTTCCCGATCACACATGAAATAGTTGGACATCCGGGATCCTTTGTGTTGAATTATATAACTTACCTGCTCAGTTAAAAAAGCTTTTTTCTGCACATTCAACTTATGCTTAAAAGTACATAGATCTTTTAAAAACTTAGCATAAGAAGGTACCTATTTGATTGCATCTAACAAGGGAATGTTAATTTTCACCTGCTTAAAAAGTTCAAAAATTTCAGCTTTTTGGTTCAACTTTTGAGGTGGTTTCAACCTCTGTGGAAACGGAGCTGGAATAGGACATCTCATATCATCACTTGACCCAGAATTATCAATTTCTTCATTATCATGTTTTGATTCATCATTCTCAGAAGATTTTTGGGCCTTTAATGGAATTATTTTGTTTATTTCTTTTCCACTACGTAGAGTGATAATAGATTTAGCATGTTCCAATTGTGAATCAGAAGGTTTTGTGTCCATCATGTGAACTTGCCCCTGTGGGTTAGGTTGGGGTTGAGCAGGAAACCTACCTTTCTCTTGAACAGCTAGAGAAAATGTTAATTTAGTGAGAGAGCTGTTTATATCATTAATGGCTTGTGAGGTTTGTTGATTAATGGTAGCTTGCCCTTACATGAAAGTTTGTAGTGTCTCCTCAAGTGTCTTCCTGTGTGGTGGAACATATGGAGTATAATTGGAAGATGCTTGAAGAGGTGGTGCTTGTGCAGTATTTTCATTCCTCCAACTAAAGTTGGGATGATTCCTCCATCCTGGGTTGTATGTGTCTCCATAAGGAGATTGCCTCTTGAAAGGGGTCATGGAATTTGCTTGGTCATACAACACCTCCTTGAAAGCAGGAATGGTAGGACACTCATTAGTCGGGTGTCCCATGACATCACAAATTCCACAGGCCTCTTATGTAGCAATAGACTTAACAACATTAAGTTTCCCTAATTCCATAGCCTCCACCTTTCTAGCCAAAGAGGCTAACCGAGCACTCAAATTATCCTCCTCCCTAAGATAATGCAAACCCCCACTAGTAGCTGAAAACTTTGACTTATTAGAAACATCAGAGGGATCGGTGGGTTCCCAAGAATCTGAGTCTTCAACTATTTGATCTAGAAAATCAAGGGTTTCATTAGGTCTTTATCAAAAAATTCCCCATTACATATTGTTTGAACAAATTGTTTCATTGAGGGCGTCATCCCATCATAGAAGAAACTGATGGTGTGCCACTTCTCATACCCATGATGCGGACAAGAATTTAACAAATCTTTATAACGCTCCCAACACTGATAAAATGATTCATTTTGTTTTGGGGCAAAATTTGTTATTTGTCTTTTCAAAGCATTTGTCCTATGAACAGGGAAAAACTTTTTAAGGAATTCAATTTGTAGTTCTTTCCATGTTCCTACAGATCTAGGCTTAAGGGAATTCAACGAAGTCTTGGCTTTGTCCTTCAAGGAAAAAGGAAACAATTTTAGCCTGATAATGTCCTCACTACAAGCTTGCTCAAAAGTTGCACATACTTCCTCAAATTCCTTTAAATGCAAATATGGATTTTCAGACTCTAGACCATGGAATTTAGGAAGCAAGTTTATTCCAGGCTTAAAAGTAAAGTGATGTGCTTGTAGAAGCAATATAATACAGGAGGGTGTGCTAGTGCATGCAGGTTGCAGATAATCACGCAAGGGCCGCATTGGTGCATCATGTTCAATCTCATTTTCATTAATATCAAGGTTAGTACCCTGATCGGCCATATTGTGTGGTGTGTGTGATGAAACAGTAAACTCAAACAATGGATTCTCAATAAAAATAGCAGAATTATTTCTAACCAATCGTCCACTGGTATCTCTATTCCACGAGTGCATACACAAGAAACAGAAATTTCAAAGAGATATGGAACCAGGTTACCAAATTTAAAGAAAAATCCAACGAAAAGCCACTTGTTCGAGATAGGACTCCAAATTCCTGCAAAATAAACAAGCTAAATTAAATTAAGAATAATTGAAATTAACTAAACTATACTAGAGAGAAATAAACTAATTGGAAGATTAATCCTAAACTTCACTCCCCGACAGCAGCACCAAAATTTGATCAAACCCCAAAATAGGTTGACAAATTGTAATATATACTCTGTGAATCCAAGTGTCGAACCACAGGGAATGATGTAGAATTAATCTATTCCAAACTAATTTAAAACTATTTAACTCAGCAAATTAAGATTTTTATCAGTAAATTATGTAGGGAAAAACTACTAAATTAAAAACTACGATTAATAATTCAATTAAAATTAACTAGAGATAGCGAAGATAATCGATGAGAAGTATCAAAGCTTCAAGGATCAATTATTTAAAAAATACTTCTATGTCTATTTAATTACGCAATTAGATTCAAATAATGATTTGACCTAATTGGATGATATTGCATTCAAACTCGTCATAATAATTAACATAAAGATTTCAATTGAATATTTATCATTAACAAGCATAGTCTACTAATCACATGGAATTATAAGCATTCGCTGTACCTTATGTTCACGACAAATCAAATAATTATATAGATTATGACTTTATCAAAACATAACATTCAATCAAATAAGCAATAAGTAACCTCTAGCTTTGACAAAAGATTTAGCTATGTATATTCATGAGAAAAGATAAATCAAATTTTGAAAAGATTTGCATTAATAATACTGTTGCAGGAACACTGTTCACAGTTTACTATTCACAGTTTACTGTAGCAGGATCATTGTAGCAAATCATTATTCACAAGCGAGCATTGTTCATCATCTACCTCAGCCCGACCGTGGTACTGTAGCAAATATATAGTACTGTAGCAGTAGTGTTCACCATGCAGAAACAGCCCAAAAATCAAGCCTTTCTTCCTCAAATCTCTTCCTTTTCTTTCCCCAATCGATTCCCCTCTTCTTCCTTATTAATTTTTGACCAAAATACCCCCCACATCCCGGTAAAACACGACCCAACTTCTCAAATAAAGCTCTTTTTTTTCTCAGAAAACCGTCCACCAAAGTTCGTCCAAGCTCTCGATTTTTATAGGCGATTGAAGAGATTATTTTCGTGTTTGAAGATAACTTCGAATCCCTTCCAACTCGGTCCAAATCCGTGTTAATCTACAAGTTTCCAGGCATAAGTCGATCCCAATCCAAACACACCACTTTTAGTTTCAAATTTGAAGACGCGATTGAGATGCGGAATCCTTGATTGAGTTCTCCTTCTAATCCAAATCAAGCTTCCCTCTGTGGATTGCTTCGAAATTTCCCAATCGAGCTTGCCCTGTTCTTTTCTGGTTGAACCACCCGAGCATCAGCTCGGGCTGATTTTTTGGTTTTTTTTTGTTTTTTCTTTTCTTCGTGAAAATCCGTCGTAGCGATCTTATCCATCAATTCTCATCCGAATGACTTGTACTTAAAATAAGCGCCCGCCTTCCATTAAATGGATCATCAATGGTCTGGACCTTTTTCTGCACTCGACCTCTGTTCTTGAGTTACTCTGCACCTAAAAACCCGCCTAATGCGGTCTTCCGCTGTCGATCTGCAATCCATATTTTTAAACCTGTAATAACAAAACCAAACCAAAATTAGACGCATAATAAAAATATGATTCCATGAATTCATTAATGCATTTAAAATAGTTAATTAAGGTAAATTAATTATTAATCCTTATTTACTATCCTAATTACAAATAACCCGTTTTATTCATATTTTATCATTAAAATTACACTAGCAAATAGGTAAATAGGGCATATAAATGTGTATATTTCATGTTTATCAATCAACACCTTTCGTTATTGTCTAGGGATAATTTTAAGGATTGGAAGGAAAAGTTACTTTTACTATTAGGGTGCATGGACTTGGATTTGGCGTTTCGTATGGATGTACCCACTACTCCTACGGAAAAAAGTATGCCAAGTGAGGTAGCATCCTTTGAAAAGTGGGTGCGATCTAACCGCTTAAGTATGATGTTCATGAGGTCTCACATAAATCAAAGCATTCGGGGATCCATCCCAGAATGCGCTACAGCCCAAGAACTTTTGAAAGCTATAGAAGCTCAATTTAAAAGTTCTGATAATGCCTTGGCCAGCACCTTAATGTCCAAGTTGTCATCCATGAGGCTAACAGATGACAAAGGGGTAAGAGAGCATATCATGCAGATGCGTGATATTGCTAATCAGTTGAACAATATGAAAATAAAGATTGATGACACTTTTTTGGTCCACTTCATTCTGAACTCCGTGTCTGCACAATATGGGCCATTCAAGATCTCTTATAACACACATAACACTCAGTGGTCAATTAATGACCTTCTGAGTATGTGTGTACAGGAAGAAGGGAGACTTAAACAAGAGAAGTGATTGTTTAAATATAAACCCTTGCAAGTGCACAAGGCAATTGTACTACAATGAGTATTAGGGTTGTCGAACCTCAGGGACGGATGAATAATTTACTAAATTCAATAGAAGAAAAGTTGTAGTTTGATTTTCAGCATATATATTTTTCAAGCACCTTTATTTTGTCCAACTTGTATTGCCACTGCCAAGTAAATGGTCTATCATGATCTTTTAAGCTCAACAGATAACCACATATCAACTAATGACTCTGACTAAAGACATCCCACTGTAAATTAGCATTCAACAAATCTCTAGATGGTATTACTTTATGTACTAGTGCGTGTGAGTGAGTTTTCTTAGTTCAAGCACAGGTTCCAAGAGGACTGTAACAGAAAGATATGCTCAGTTAAGTGTATCTATCCTCCAGTATACTTACTCGCACTTCTAATGTAAATTAATTTCCTAAGAATTGTAACATGCATTATTACGGAATAAACTATCAAAACCTATGAAAAACAACTAACAAACAACCTAAAAAAATCTAAACAAATTTTATGATTTTTTTCAATTTCTAATTTTTATTTTTATGCAAACAATATTCCCTCCCCCAAACCTATTATGAACATTGTCCTCAATGTGAACAATATAAAACTACAATGAAAACATAATAACGAAATGAAGAAAAGGAGAGAATACACCTGAATACGTGGGCTGCCTCCCACCAAGCGCTAAGTTTAATGTCTTTGGCCAGACGAGACTACGATCACGTATTCAACTTATCCAAGGTCTTTCAATCCAACGTTCAGTCCATCTATGGTCCTACTGCACACATTAGGATTAATGAAAGAAATCGTAAGTGGATCATGAAAACACATCCATGGAGGTGCACAATCCACCAGAGTATCAATCATATGAACTGCATAAGAATCATCTGGCAGTGGATATTTTTTTTGGGCATTAAAAACATTCAGTTTGACATTCAAATTTCCAAAAGACAATTTTAGCACCCCATCCCGACAATTTATAATAGCATTAGACGTTGCCAAGAATGGACGTCCCAAAATTACTGGAATTTGACTACCAATGTTCTGCATAGTTTGTGTGTCAAGGACAATAAAGTCCACAGGGAAGAAAAATTTACCAACCTGCACCAGAACATCTTCAATAACACCACGTGGAACTTTAATAGATCGGTATGCAAGTTGTAGTATTATGGCAGTCGGTTTCAACTATCCCAACCCCAATTGCTCATATACAAAGTAAGGCAATAAATTTACACTCATTCTCAAGTCTAATAATGCCTTGTCAACATTATGGTTCCCTATCACACAGGAAATGGTTGGACGTCCTGGGTCCTTATACTTCGGTAGAAGATTGTGTGTTAGTAGGGAACTCACCTGCTCAGTAAGGAAGACCTTTTTAGTCATATTAGATTTAGCTTTTCGCTTTTGAGTACAAAGGTCTTTCAAGAATTTAGCATAGGCAAGCACCTGTTTTATTGCATCTAACAAAGGGAGATTAATTTTAACCTGTTTAAATATCTCGAACATTTCTTCCATCTTTTGGTTGGATTTATTAAACTGGGAGGGCTTGTCCAGGCATTGAGGGAATGGTACCCTAGGTATATAGGCTTTAAACGACCCATCTTGCAGGGTTTTAGAATTAATGGGCACAGCTTTGATTGGAACAGGTTCTTTTTCTTCCTCATGGGAAAGTGTCTCACTCGAAGGGCCCACAAATGGATCCCTAACCCTGTTCAACTTGTTTACCGCTCCTCAAGGTAGTTATGGCTTGAACTTGTTCAGGAGGGTAATGGTAGGCCTCAGCTACAAACTGGCCTCTAGGGTTTTGTTGGGTTTGGCTCGGCATGGTTCCTATTTCTCTACCGTTCATGGATTGGGCCAGCTGTCCTAATTGGGTCTCGATCTTGACAATGGATTGTGTATGGGAATGGACAACTGGGCCCGGGTTCTTAACTCTGCTCGTATCTCCTTCTGTTTAGTTTTAATCTCCGTTAAGTGTGAGAAGAGCATTTGGCTCATCTGGTCTTCTAATGAAGGTCGCCTATTGGATTGGCCAAAGGGAGCTAGAGCGGGTTGGTTGGACTGGGGCTGGCTTTGGAATTCTGGTCTTCAGGCTGGATTGAAAGTAGGCCCTGGATTAGGTTGCCTCCAAGAAAAATTAGGGTGATCACGCCACCCAGGATTGTAAGTGCTGGAATATGGATTGTTGGCTCTAGGAAAAGTTTGTGCCCTATTGACGTGCTTCTGTACTCGATCTGGATACTAGAAGGCAGAGGGGCAGTCAACTATTGTCACGCCCCGAATTTCAAAACCTCGAATAATGCGCGGAAGCACTAACTCAATTAAGGTCATGAGGCTGAAACCCGGGCCGCGACCGAATACTCAACACATAAAGATCTCATTCCAGAATGCTTAACCAATATCCGTTATACAAAATCTTAAATAATAAAAACAAACTACAGTATTACAATAATCCAGTCAACAATTCATTAAACATCAAAATAAATTCAGCACACAGGCTAATAAGTTCTCCGTGAACATAAAATAAAAACGATAAATAAATCCACATCTTATCAACTTCTGTCATCGAGCTCCAAACACGAACCTTATTAGTTCTTCTCCACTTTAAGTCCTGCATCAAGAGATGCATGAGTATTTCGAAAGAAATACCCAGTAGGAGCCAAGAAAAACCCACAACATGTAATAAAATAGAATATTGTAGAAATGAGAATTAAATAGACATTTAAGAATATCAGGTAGAGTAAATACAGGGTTCACTTACCTGCTCAAAATCAATATCAAAGGCCATCAACGGTCGAGAATAAATAAACATTAACTCAGATCCCAAATGTACAGAGCGTCGGGAGGAAATAATAATGAATACTGACTCCAAACATACAGAGTGTCGGAGATAACAATTTCTGCTCTCTGTTCAGTCCACTTCCCCTATGGACATCAATACCAGATCATCCTAGAGGCTCTACAGATGATCCCGGCCATGCGTCTAGGATGCTGGCCCCATCAGTGCTTACAGGCACAATGGGCTGAGACTGCAGACCTTCCGTAATATCATACAGTCTAAAGCGCATGCGTTGCCGTCATCGGCTGAACTATAGAGGTTCATAATATAATCTGAGACCACAAGGATCTAGCAATAGCTTGTGAGCATACTATGATTCCAATCTAAGAGTGTTCATCAAAACTCTTAGTGGATAAACAGTCTACATCGAACTGAATCAGTCTAGAATTAACAATGGTTTTCTCATCTAGAAACCAGACCATAATCATCAGAAAATAGACTCTCAGAGGCATACACTGAATTTCACAATATCTCAATGTGAATTGACTCACGTAGGATTAATCAAGGAATTTTCAATACTCAATCTCAAGTTGACTCAAAACTGAGGCTTATCAGACATGACTCATTAAACACCTTCACCATGCATAGCTCCCATCAAGACCTCATGGATTCGAATAATACGAAGAGTTACAAGTCATAAGTACAGAATGGTAGGGTTTAAGAGGGTAACCCTAACCGGAAATCTAAGGGTTCAATCTTAGTTTCAAAAGATAGTAGGTTTGTAGCGCCATGCGCCACAAAGGAATGATTCGTCTGAAATGACTCGATTGCTGAATTGGATCAATTACTAGACATCACCGGCTACATTTCTCTGAACTTTATGTAATTACTACAATGACAGTAGGTATATCATATAGGTTTTAATATAAGGTATAGTTTAAACCTTCCCATAATTATACTGTTTTCTGCACACTAGCTCAATTCTCAGGTTCACCACGGTTTGTACAGAACATATTTTGATCTTAAATTTTTATTCCCAACAGTCCCAAGTCTCTACTTCCTAACCCAATTTACGGCATAATTTTATGAATTTTCTGCATTTAGTTATAATTTTTCTATTACAGTCTATTGGCGCAGGACTAAGCCTAGCCGAGAGCATTAATTGTAAACTTACTTAATCAATACTATCTATTACTCAATTAAACACTTATTAATGCATTCAAGACTTAGTATATTACTCTCCTGGATATTTACTAACTCCCCAATTGTTCTGTAATTAATCAGTTTCTTACCTAAATTGTTATTCCCAAACCGATTGTACATACTCATACAGTTTAAACTAGTAACCTACAAATAGGACAAATAATTCAGGATGCACCCCATACTGACTCATGAGACAACTAGGTACTGTAATCTTTGAACTCCAGTAACTCTTTTCCATAAAGATTGTTACTTAGCTATTAGTATCATAAGGTATGTAATATTATACAAAACAGTTTTATATATTATTCCTTTATCGACTACTATAACTCAAAGGGAATGACTTTATTGAGACATGAAATCTGACAACTCATGACCTCGTGGGTTGGAACTTCTAAATATCAGCAAGTAATGACAATATGGTTTCAAACTTTAGAGATTGGATTCAGCATAAAATCACAGTATGGAATCCGGTATGACACCATACAATCATCGACTAGATTAAATGTGGGAACCAAGGAAAAAGGACAGCTTTAGGTGGACATAAAATTGTACAGCGCAATGCACGTGTAATGAACCCAATTCAACCAGAGAGCATACGAAAAGGTCGAAACAGAGCCATGCATGATAAGGAACTACCTAATTGAGGATCGGTTCACCCAGGCATTCAACACATACCCGATGATATTCCCATCAATGAATCAATATCAAGGCCAACTAGTCAATTTAATATCGACATAACCAACAACACACATGAAGCGTATTTCTCATGAAACATCTGAACTAAAAATCATGGATTCATTGTAAAAAGAAAAGCATCCTACCTCGCAAGATAAAAATCCGATTTTTTTCTTTTACGCGAGTTGTCCCCTTCGAATCACTTCTCTTGCTTTCGCGATCCAAGCACTACCACCACAGTAGAAGGCTGAGAGGAGGATGGATGAGGCTTCCCTTTGCTGGTTTGCACGTCTCTCAAAGTCTCAAGGAAAAGTGCCGGCTCATCCTTTAGTGAGTTTAAAGAGTTTTCGCTCAGGTCCTCTAGTAGATCTCAAGCATCATCCGGGGTTTTCTTCATGAATGTGCCTCCACAAGAGGCATCTATTAGGGTTTTGTGCTGATTGCACACACCCTCATGAAATCTATGTACTAATTGTCACTTTGGCACATCATGGTGTGGGCAGGATTGGAGTAAGGCTTTCATTCTTTCCCAGCTTTCATGGAATTGTTCATTAGGTAGCTGGGTAAAGGTGATGATTTCATGGCGGATCTTATTGGTCTGCCTTACAGGAAAATATTTATTTAGGAATTCAGCCTAAAGTTCCTCCCAAGTGGAAATGGAGTTGTGTGCAAGGGAGTATAGCCATTCCTTGGCCCTGTCTTTCAAAGTGAATGGGAACAACCTAAGGCGAACCTGGTCATCAGACAGTGTGAGTTTGAAGGTTGTGTTAACCTCCAGGAAATTTTGGAGATGGCTATAGGGGTTCTCATTGAGTTGGCCGTGGTATGTGGGCAGCATCTGGATGATGTTTGGCTTAATTTCAAAATTAGCCACAGTTACAGGCAGTAGAATACAAGAGGGGGAGGTGTAGGTAGTGGGGCTGTAGTAGTCTTGCAGGGTACAGGCACGGGGCATTAGTGGATTCTGGTTTAGGCCATTCCCACCCCCAAGGTTCATGTTGTCTGCCATTGGATGGATTTCAGGGATCGAGTGGCTAGGAGTTCTACAAATTCTATAGAGTCGCTCAGGATCAGGGTCAAAGGCCAGGTCGGGGTTTAGGGAACGGCAACCATGCATGCACAATAAAAATCAAACAAACCTATGCAATCATAATAGCGACAACTAGCAAGCATCAATCCTAGATAGCAACAACTAGCAACCTAATAGCGACAACTAGCACGTCACGCAGTCACAGAAAGAAAAAGAAACACCAATCACCCAAATTTACTCTAAAAGAAGGTTAAGAGAGTGCAAACAGTGGGAAGGGATGGCCCTTCCAACAATGACGTGAATCAGCGTACTCTATTAATCCTGCAAAAGAAGAAGAATGCAATTAAGCTACTGAAAAGAAATCTAATTTAAACTAGACTACTCTAAAACTAACTATGCTAAAACTTCAGTAAAGTATTGTGCCATCCCCGGCAACGGCCCCAAAAACTTGATCATTTAAATATAAACCCTTGCAAGTGCACAAGGCAATTATACTACAATGAGTATTAGGGTTGTCGAACCTCAGGGACGGATGAATAATTTACTAAATTCAAGAGAAGAAAAGTTGTAGTTTGATTTAATCTAAGAAAGTAATAAACTTTAGCTACTGAAACGAGTTTAACTAATATGGAGAAGTGCCAAGGCTTCGAATCCACCACACAATAAACCAGCTTATCGTCTCTCTCTCTCTCTCTTTTGAATAAATTCCTAATTGTCTAGCATATTCCTCTCGGACATATACTTGTCAATTCAAAATATTGTGCTCTCCTCTCGGACGTAACACATAAATCAATTAAAATATAGAACTGTGATCTATCTCTCTCGAGCATAAATCAATGAAACCTTATTAATATGTAACACCTTAGTCTCCTTACGTTCCTCTCGGACACGCAAGTATTCCTTGGATTGAAACTCACAAGAATTCACTCTAGCCTCTCTCGAGCACATAGAATAAACCTTAATAAATTAACAGTGATTGTATAATAAGATCCATACACCAATTAAGGTATAAATCAAGATGACAGAAAGAAAACGATTCAACCATTTTACTCGGGTTTCATCTACGCCTTAGATGCAAATTTAGTCAGCCATCGGACGAGGAGTACGTTGCTGATTTGTCGGAGTCATCATTTACTATTTACCGAAAAACACTATTCACAAAATACTGTTCACGATTACTGTTCACAGAACATTGTTCATGCGCTATTACTGTTCATCATCCCCTCCAAATCGCAGTGCACTGTAGCAAATCGGGTTTACTGTAGCAGTTCCCAAAATCACACCTTTTCTTCCTCCTTCTCCAACTCTGGCCCCTCGTCGATTCCTAACCAAGGAAGGAATCCAATTCCAATCTATGACTTCCAAATCCGGCAGTTTCCAAATCAAGGTCCCTATTTTTTTGTTTTCAGTTGAGACACCCACTCTCGCGCGCTTCGTCGCCATCAAAGATATGCAATCGAAGTAATGAAGGTTAACTATTAGAGTCACGTTTCACCACAATTCTACATCTTCCTCTTGTTACCTACAAAAATTAAAAACTATATTAAAGTAGTAGTAATTCTAATCTAACACTAGCGTAAACAAAAGTTTAGGAGATAATTAAATGTATATTTCATGTGTAGATCAAGAAGCTAGAGAGTGTCCATCTAGTTTCTCATAAAGGACAAAAGAAGGCAAATCTTGGTGCTCCTAAGAAGAAAGCTGGTAAAGGTGTGCCAATAAAGTCTACTGGTGTCACCAAGGAAACCAAATGCTTTTTCTGCAAGAAGATAGGACACATGAAGAAAGATTGCCCTAAGTATCAGAAGTGGCTTGCCAAGAAAGGAGGTAATTTCATGTCTTTAGTGTGTTATGAATCTAATTATGTTGATTCTCATCATAATAACACATGGTGGATTGACTCCAGTACTACAATCCATGTTTCTCAATCTAAGGAAACCAAATAATGGGGAGCACAACATCTATTCTGGAAATAAGATGTGTTCAAAGGTTGAAGGTATGGGGACATATAGACTTGTTCTCCATACAGGATACATCTTAGATTTAGAAAGAGTTTTCTATATTCTAAGTTTTTCCAAAAACTTAGTTTATGTATCAAGAATAGAGTACCTCATGGCTTTAATTTTCAGTTTATAAATTCCTCATTTCTGATTCTTAAAGATTCAGTCACCATTGGTTCTCGTTCTTTGATTGATGGACTATATAGACTCTTTTTGCATGTTTCCTTTGAACAATCTATGATGTCTGTGCAAGGAAGTGTTATTAAAAAGAACTCATCTATGTTATGGCACAGGCGTTTGGGGCATATCTCCATTGACCGCTTAAGGCGATTAGTAAAAGGAATTTTAAAAACTCTTAACTTTACTGATCTTGAGACATGTATAGACTGCATAAAGGGAAAGCAGACTAACAAGTCTTCTAAGGGTGTTAAGAGGCATGATGAGAAATTAGGCACTATACACACTGATATCTGTGGACCGTTTAGTACTCCCTGTCTGAATGGTTAAAGGTATTTCATTACCTTTATAGATAATCATACATGATACATGTATCTTTATCTCTTAAATGAAAAGTCTTAAACATTTAATGCTTTCAAAACTTATAAGGCAGAGGTAGAGAAACAATTTGGATTGAATATCAAAATTGTTCGATCAGACAGAGGAGGGGAATACTATGGTAGGTACACAGAGAGTGGACAAAAACCTGGACCATTTGCGCAACTCCTGAAGGAACATGGTATTGTTGCACAATACACAGTACCAGGCACACCACAACAAAATGGTGTTGCTGAAAGGAGGAATCGCACTTTGATGGATATGGTGAGGAGTATGATTAGTAACTCCTCTCTTCCTCTCAAAATGTGGAGTGAAGCCTTAAAGACAGCCGTATACATTTTAAATCGAGTTCCATCTAAAGCCGTTCCTAAAACACCCTTTGAGCTATGGAATGGATGGAAACCTAATTTAGATCATGTGCACATTTGGGGTTGTTCTGTTGAGGTTAGGGTGTATAATCCACTTGAGAAAAAGCTTGACCCTAAGACTGTCAGTGGTTTTTTCATTGGCTATGCAGAAAGGTATAAGGGTTATAGGTTTTATTGTCCATCTCACACCCCTATAGTAGTTGAAGCACGGAATGCAAGTTTTCTTGAGTATGGCAACTTCAGTGGGAGTATTTCTCTCAACACATTGTGTTTGAGGAAATACGGGTTCCAGTTATCATACCCACTTTTGGTGGAGGATCAGATCCTGTATCGCCTATGGTGATTCCAGAACAGCCTATCCCCCCTCTTCTCTCCCCTCCGGATCAAGTTGTTGAAGTTCCTATTGCACAGGTCCCTCCGCCTGTTAATGAAATAGGACTTCGATGATCCTCAAGAGTAAGGAAACCTACACTCCCTTCTGACTATGTTGTATAACTCCAGGAGTCTGACGATAATGTTGGACTCATTCAAGATCCTATTACATATTCACAGGCCATGTTTGGAAATAACTCTAGCAAATGGTATGATGCCATGCAGGATGAGATGAAATCTATGGTTGATAATCAAGTATGGGATCTAATAGCGTTACCGCAGGGTGCCAGAGCTCTTGGCTACAAATGGGTCAATAAGACTAAATTAGATCCATTTGGTAACATTAACAGATATAAGGCCCGACTTGTAGCCAAAGGTTTTCTTCAGAAAGATGGTATTGACTATAATGAAACCTTCTCTCCAGTTTCTACGAAGGATTCATTGAGAGTTATTTTGGCCCTTGTAGCTCATTTTGACTTGGAGTTACATCAAATGGATGTCAAGACGGCATTCTTGAATGGGGATCTTGAGGAGGAGGCATATATGACTCAGCTTGAAGGTTTCACCTCAGATAAAGGTAGTCATCTAGTTTGTAGACTCAAGAAGTCAATATACGGACTGAAACAGGCCTCCCGACAGTGGTATTTAAAGTTCAATGATGTTATTACTTCATTTGGTTTTAAGGAGAATATTGTTGATCAGTACATATACCTTAAGGTTAGTGGGAGCTATTACACATTTCTGGTCTTGTATGTTGATGACATTCTACTTGCAAGCAGTGACTTAGGGATGTAGCACGAGACTAAGCAGTTTCTTTCTCAAACCTTTGACATGAAAGATTTAGGAGAGGCATCCTGTGTCATAGGGATTGAGATCTATCGTGATAGATCCAAAAGGATCCTTGGGTTGTCTCAACAGGCCTATATCAATGAAGTTCTGAAACGGTTTATCATGGAAAACTGCTCACCTAGTGCAGCCCCTATTATGAAGGGTGACAAATTTGTGTTGTTCCAGTGTCCAAAGAATTCTTTGGAATTAGAAAGCATGAAGGAAATTCCTTATGCATTGGCAGTTGATAGTATGATGTACTTGGAGGTCTGTACAAGACCTGATATTGCCTTTGCTATGGGAATGTTGGGTAGATACTAGCAAAATCCAGGGATGGATCATTGGAGAGATGCAAAGAAGGTTATGAGGTATCTACAAGGAACGAAGGATTACATGCTTACATGCAGACATTCTGATCATTTGGAACTGGTTGGATATACAGATGCAGACTTTGCTGGTTGTGTTGACTCGAAAAAGTCGACATTGGGTTATATTTTCCTTTTGGCAGGTGGTGCTGTCTCTTGGAAAAGTATTAAGCAAACCCTTACAAGTCATCGACTATGGAGGTAGAGTTTGTTGCTTGTTACGAGGGCACGTCACATGCCACTTGGCTGATGAATCTTATCACAGGATTTACTATTATGGATTCCATATCTTGGCCGTTAAAGATGTTCTGTGATAATAGTGCTGTTGTGTTCTTCACGAAGAACAACAAGAGTGGAAGTCGGAGTAAGCACATCGACATCAAGTATCTTGTTGTTCGGGATCGTGTTACAGCAGAGACAGTTGTTATTGAGCATAGGCACTGAGCTTATGGTTGATGATCCAATGACTAAGGGCTTACCCCCTTCTCTGTTTAAGAGTCATGTGGATCGTATGGGTCTTATTAGCTCATTGTGCATTTGATTTTGCTTATGTACTTCTGGACTTTAATCATTTATCATAGCAGTTACAGTTTCTTTTCTCGCAGTGTCTCATTTTTCAGTGCACTTAAAGTATGAGACAATAATGCAAAATGAGTGAGAGCATGCCTTCACTCATAAATATATTTTGCCACATATAGCACTTAACCATAATGAATTAGTTGCATTGTGATACATCGAAGGGAATGTTCTCCTCTGATGACGTAACCGCCTTGATTCATGCGATTATGATATTTTGATTGAGTATAAGGTTACCACATACAGTTCAAAGGGTATTTTGTATGGTTATGATTTTTTGTATGTGCATAGGAAAGTCATTATTAAAGTTTCCCATTACCCACTTGGTTAGTTTAATTGAGCGAAGTGGGAGATTTTCTTCTTTATATGGCTCAATTGAGAAGTTGAGCAAGTGGGAGAATGTTGAGCTTGTTTTTTGTAATGAAATATAAAGTGGCCCAACTATCTCAATTGACAGTGTTTTGGGCTTTTAGAACTATCTAGGTAATGGGCCTGAGTCAGTGATCGTTTAAAATTAAAACCCTTGCAAGTGCACAAGGTAATTGTACTACGGTGAGTATTAAAGGGTTGTCGAACCTCAGGGATGGATTATTCTTTTACCAAATTCAAGAGAAGAAAGTTGCAGTTTTTGTTTAATCTAAATAAAGCTATGAACTTTAACTAAACTAAGCTGAGTTTTAATCAATGTGGAGAAGACCAAGGCTTCGAATCCACCACAATAACTAGTGTATCGTCTCTCTCTCTCTTTTGAATAAAAATTTCCAATTGGCTAGCATATTCCTCTCGGACATACACTTGTCAACTCAAAATATAGTGCTCTCCTCTCGGATGTAACACATAAAACGGTTAAAATATGGAATTGTGATCTATCTCTCTCGAGTATAAACCAATGAAATTTTATTGATATATAACACCTCAGTCTACTCACATTCCTCTCGGATATGCAAGTATTCTTCGGATTGAAACCCACAAGAATTCACTCTTGTCTCTCTCGAGTACAAAGAACAAACCTTTATTGAATTAACGGTGATTACACAATAAAATCCATACACCAACTAGAGTAAAAACATAAGATGAGAGAAAAGAAACTACACAACCAGATTATTGGGCTTCATCTATGCCTTGGAAAGGTGTTTAGCCTCACATCGGAAGAGAAATCACCATCGTGTTCTTCAAGTTCTTCATCTCCTTCTCTCCTTTGCTCTAGCCTCCAAGGGTTGAATATGTGATGCCCAAAACGTTCTCCCATAAGGCCTATTTATAATAGTGAAGAGAAACTACGAAGTCCCCTTCCAAATCCAAGTCGAAATAGGTCTTATTTCGGTTTGCCGCATACAGTGATCGATCGCTCCGTATTGACGATCGTTCGCTGTCCGATCGATCGTAATTCCTTCGTTATTTTACTCCGATCGATCGCTTTGCCGATCGACGCCGCATGATACCGATCGATCGTAGTTACTCCCTCGACGATTGAAAAATTCTAGTAGATACGATCGATCGTTTTGAGTCCGATCGATCGTTTCCTTTAATACGCTGTTTTTACGGCTTTGGCGATCGATCACATTGATAGCCGATCGATCGTAGTTACTGTTCATAAAATTCAAATGGCTATAACTTTCTGTCCCGAACTCCGAATTGCGCGTGGTTCGTGGCGTTGGAAAGCTGACTTCTTCAACTTTAACGTGAACTTAAATCAGTCCAATCTAATATTTGTACACGAAGTTATGATGATTTAACCATTTTAGTTACTTTTCTCTTTATTTCTATGTATTACTCTTGTTTCCTACAAAAACCAAAAACTATATTAAAGTAGTAGTTATTCTAATCTAACACTAGCATAAATATAAGTTTAGAAGATAATAAAATGCATATTTCATGTATAGATCATACCCCCAAACCTAGATTTTGTTAGTCCCTAGCAAAATAAAACAAAAATAAAATAAAAAAATCAACTAAAAGAACTAATGCATAAAAGTAAACACCGCTTTCGTAGGGAACACGATTGCATTGAGCGTATGCAACAAGCCGTGAAACCTCTAGGTGGCCCTAGTAGGACGAGTTGTGTCTCGTGAGGGTTTGCAGCCATGCTACCCACAAACATGTATTTATTAATCTAATTAACCTAAGTGCAAAAACAAAGCAAAAGTAAAACATTGCAAAACACACAAACCTATTATCCCGACAAATGCACACTACAATGCTTAAGAGAATTAACTACATGTACTTGGTTCATAATCAACAGGAATATAGAAGCCCTCAAGTAAGTGGTTTTATTCTACACTTTCATCTTGGAAATTTCTGCTCAATATAATATAGCATGATAATATAAATAGTAAAAGTGTAGAACATTGTAGCAATACATTCTAAATTTTTGTTTATACAGATCCAGTGTTACCCATTAACCAAAGAACATCAGAAGTTACATAGTCATCGTAATCTTTAGGTTCATGATAGCACAGATCTGTGCGCCTCCTTCGGGTCCAACATTCTAGATTTGAGAGGATAATACACCACAGACTTTTTTTTTGCTAGGACTGTGTAAGGCCTGACTTCAAGATGCTTAGGTTTAGCAATGACTCAGGCCAATGACTCCCAGCCAATTTGGCTTAGGGCATTAGGTTTTAAGAGACCGCTTCGGGCCCGAGCATCAGCCTAAGTTAATCCTATAAAGTCAAGCAGCCCCTTTTCTTTCATTTTGTTTTGATTTTTTCGCATTTTCATTTTCAGCATTCATATTTTCAGCACATCTTTATTCTGTCCAGGCTGTATTATACTCTCAACCTATTTCCGATTCCAATCCCTTGCCATAGCCAAGTAAATGGTCTATCATGATCTTTTAAGCTCAACAGACAACTACACATCATCCAATGACTATGACTAAAGACATCCCACTGTAGATTAGCATTCAAAAAATCTCTAGATGGTATTACTTTATGTACTAGTGTGTGTGAGTGAGTTTTCTTAGTTCAAGCACCTGTTCCAAGAGGACTGTAACAGAAAGATATGCTCAGTTAAGTGTATCTATCCTCCAGTATACTTACTCACACTTCCAATGCAAATTAATCTCCTAAGAATTGTAACATGCATTATTACGGGATAAACTATCAAAACCTATGAAAAACTACTAACAAACAACTTAAAACTACTCAAACAAATTTAATTTTTTTTTTATTTTCCTTTTCTGATTTTACAATGAAGCACATCCTCTCCCCCAAACCTAATATAAGCATTGTCCTCAATGCACAATAAAGACAAAATACAATGATCACAAAAGGTAAAAAGAGAAAGAGGAAGGAAAACACCAGAGGAAGTGGACTAGAAATCTCGATCATCGCCATCACCATCGCCTGGAGGAAAATGCCATGCATGAAGAAAATCGACTATGGAGTCGAGGCGTTCCGTAGTAGCATGCTGGGAGTCCATAAGCACCTGCTGGGACTGGCGAATCTCCTGCTGTGACTGGCGAATCTCCTGCACATGGCCAGTGAGATCGGTGATCTGCTACTGCATCGTCGCCCATGGTGGTTGAGCAGGCTCACCCTCAGGTATCTCCGCGTGTTCCTCAAGACGGGGAGCTCGTGGTCACCCGCGTCGTGTATGGCCCATCATACGGTTATACTCATCCACTCCAATGGGCCCCAGTCCATGAGATACTCGAGAATGCTCAGGAAAATGCACTCTATGAGTCAGAAATACCCGCTCTAAAATGTATGGGTATGGTAACCTCTCATCTTTTCGGCCCACCATCATTTGCTTCATCCGGCCAAAGACGAAGGAAGGCAAGTCAAGATCACGGCGCCGAGTATCGTCGCCGAATACATAGAGTAAGTCAGTCATGGTTCGGTCAACTTTCTCCTTCCTGGCCGACCATACATCATGCTGTAGAATTAAAAAGGCAAAGCGAAACTCCGATCGCATGCTAATGGCGGCCAGGTAGGTAGAGGTCCCTGGTCCTACTGCAGACCCCATCAATCTCCCTGTGATATTCCGGTACGGAGGAAACTGATATCCATTAAAATCAGGGTGATGAATCGTACCTCGGTCACACCCCATAGCACTAGCAATATCGACGACTCAGACACGGATAGGTTTACCAGATACAACACTCTGAATAGTCACCTGCTCTGGATTATCGTTGTCTTCAATGGTGCCATTGGCATAGAATTCCCGAACCGGGTCCTCGTGGACCATCGCAAATGCATTCTGCCTTTTTGCAGCGATATGGGTGAAATAGTTCACCCAATCCGGCCGATCTTCAATCCACCTCTGAGTAGGAAGATCGGGAATAGACGGGTTCAAGACCACCTGCCTCTCATATTGTATGGGCCGTGGCTGTGCAGCATGTTCAGGTAGAGGGGTGGAAGGAACAGGACGTGATGAAGAAGCTTCACCTCGTGAACGTTTGTGAGCGACGGATTTCTGAGGCATTGTACTTGAAAACCAAAGATAATAGTGAAAATTCAATCAAGGTATAAGAATATGCAGCATGTAATTGCAATACTGAAATATCACAGCAAGCATGTAATAACAAATCCACTTCACAATTTTCGGGTTTTTTTTTTAAAATAATAATAAATTTCTTAAAAATAATAAAAAAAATAAAAATTTTATGAAAACTTAGGAAATCAAAAGGAATCATCATGCATAACATAAATCACAATCATCAATATAGAAGTATGCATGAAAGGGATTCGAAATCAGATTTCGAAATTTTTTTTTAATAGCAAAACACTGTTCACCGCAAGAACACAAATTCTAAAAATTAAATTAAACACCTAAAATCGAAGAATCAGAAGCTGAAACTCACGCATAAGCATCGCAACAGTCATTATAAGAGAATGCATGATAGTAATCACAACAATATCTACCAGAAACCAAGAAAAATCGAGTTTTTAAGTTTCGGCTTACCGGAAGAAAAAGGAGTGATTGCGATTTAAAGAGTGGGAAATCACGGAAACAGACACCGGATCCGGATTCTACGTGCAAAAATCCTTCGGGGGCCGGAGTTTCAGCTCAAACACGGGTCGGAAACGGCGGCGGCGAGCGGAAATAGATTTCTCTCGCCGCGGCCGTTTGGATTTTAAGCGCGAGGAAGACGACCCGCGATCGATCACATTTTTCATCCAATCGATCGTTATGTAAATCGAGAAATAGCACCCGTTAGATTGAAGATGAACAGTGTTGATGTACCGCAGAGCGATCGATCGCAAAGATAAGGCGTCGATCGGATAGCGATCGATCGTCTATATACGATCGATCGTATCTACTGTTCTTCGATTTTTTTTATTTTTTTTTAGCATATCCTCTCCCCCAAACCTAGTATGAACATTGTCCTCAATGTGAAGAAAATATAGCATGACAATGAGCATATAGCAAAGAAAATCAAAATAAAGGAGAGAATACACCTGAATACGTGGGTTGCCTCCCACCAAGCGCTAAGTTTAACGTCTTCAGCCAGACGGAGCCACGGTCATTTGCAGGGTTGAGATCCTCAAGAATTCAGCCTGGATCAATTAAATGATTTCCCCAGACACTCCTATCCTTGTGGCTTATGTATGGAGCATATCGTGGAATAAAATGGTGGAGTGGTAGGTGAGGAAACAATGGAAATATGGATCCCTGCATTGTCCATGGAAGAAGGTCATCAGAAAATTTTAATATAAAGGGAACCTCCTCCCCCACATCAACCATTTTGGCCTTAGGGACCTCTTCTAGTAACCCAATTGGGAAAGCTTCATCAATTAGTTATCTATGAAACAGTCTAAGTTATGTTCATTAAACAAAGAGTTAGATTGATCTAGACAAGATATGAATGGTGCTTCAGGAATAGAAGGTTCTGTTAATAGTGTTGTAGACTGCAACTCCTCAGATATAGAAGAAGGTTGAAAATTTGGTTCGATCAACACACTCACGTCTTCTTTAATTTCTACACCCTCTTGATCATTATGTAAAACCCACTCAAGCTCATTGTCAAACCTTTGGGCATTCTGAAGGGCTGTAACATCATAGTCAGGGGAAAAATAGATCCCTTCATCAGAAAATTGGCCCTTCGGATATTGGGACTAGACAGGTAAAATGCATTCTTTGTTCATATTCATAGCCTGTGTTAGCTGTTCTAACTGTATTTCAATGTTGGCAAGAGCCTGTGTGTGGGAATGGACAATCTGGGCATGGGTACTCAGCTCACCTGTCAGCTCTCTATATTTGGTGTCTATCATAGTGTCCATCTTGGCTTCCAGCGCACTGAAAGCTGAGAGGAGAGTGGATTGGGTGGCTAGCATTTGGCTCATTTGATCTTCTAGGGATGGTTTCTTATTGGTTTGGCCAAACTGAGGATTAGAGGCTGGTTGGTAAGGTAGTTGTTGGCTTAGGAAATCTTGTCTAAGGGCCTCATGAAGAGTGGGCCCAGGGTTGGGTTACTCCCAAGGGTTATTAGGATGATCCTCCCACCTATGAAGACTTTGGGCCTCATTAACATACTTGCGTATAAAATCAGGGTACTCATGGGCCAAAGGGCACTCCACTGGGGTATGAATAGGACTTAAACAAAGGGCACATGGTTCCGACATATAAGGAGTTGTGTATTGTAGGGAAGATGTGCCACTCCCAAAATTAGAGTGATTATCCCAACCACGGTTATAAGTATTAGCATATAAGGGACGTAGGTGGTAGGGCATTTCATAAAGAAGGGGATTAGGTGTGTGTGAAGAACAATAATCATTAAAGCTCCTATATGGGTTCTCATGGCTAAATCCATAGAAAGGTGAAGACATTTCTTCACCATGCATTCATCAGCTGAACCACAATATCACACATGCACAAATAAGATAAACAACCCTAGATAGCCACAACTAACAAACATCAGTCCTAGATATCGACAACTAGCAGTCCTAATAGCCACAACTAGCACAACATGCAGCCACAGAAAGAAAAGAAAAAACACCAAGCACACAAATTAATCTAAAAAGAGAAGGATAAGAGAATACAAACTAGGGGAAGGGGTGGCCCTTCTACGTTGGCGAGAATTCCACGTCTTCTCTTAATCTTGCAAAAAGAAAGAAAAACACAAATTAAGCTACTGACAAATAATCTAAGTTAAGACTCACTAAACTACTCTAACACTAATTATACTAAGAATCTGGTAAACTATTGTGCCGTCCCCGGCAGCGGCGCCAAAAACTTGATCGTTTAAAATTAAAACCCTTGCAAGTGCACAAGGCAATTGTACTACGGTGAGTATTAAAGGGTTGTCGAACCTCAGGGACGGATTAATCTTTTACCAAATTCAAGAGAAGAAAGTTGCAGTTTTTGTTTAATCTAAATAAAGCTATGAACTTTAACTAAACTAAGCTGAGTTTTAATCAATGTGGAGAAGACCAAGGCTTCGAATCCACCACAATAACGAGTGTATCGTCTCTCTCTCTCTTTTGAATAAAAATTTCCAATTGGCTAGCATATTCCTCTCGGACATACACTTGTCAACTCAAAATATAGTGCTCTCCTCTCGAATATAACACATAAAACGGTTAAAACATGGAATTGTGATCTATCTCTCTCGAGTATAAACCAATGAAATTTTATTGACATATAACAGCTCAGTCTACTCACTTTCCTCTCGGATACGCAAGTATTCTTCGGATTGAAACCCACAAGAATTCACTCTTGTCTCTCTCGAGTACAAAGAACAAACCTTTATTGAATTAACGGTGATTACACAATAAAATCCATACACCAACTAGAGTAAAAACATAAGATGAGAGAAAAGAAACTATACAACCAGATTATTGGGCTTCATCTATGCCTTGGAAAGGTGTTTAGCCTCGCATCGGAAGAGAAATCACCATCGTGTTCTTCAAGTTCTTCATCTCCTTCTCTCCTTTGCTCTAGCCTCCAAGGGTTGAATATGTGATGCCCAAAACGTTCTCCCATAAGGCCTATTTATAATAGTGAAGAGAAACCATGAAGTCCCCTTCCAAATCCAAGTCGAAATAGGTCTTATTTCGGTTTGCCGCATACGGCGATCGATCGCTCCGTATTGACGATCGTTCACTGTCCGATCGATCGTAATTCCTTCGTTATTTTACTCTGATCGATCGCTTTGCCGATCGACGCCGTATGATACCGATCGATCGTAGTTACTGTCTTCGACGATTGAAAAATTCCAGTAGATACGATCGATCGTTTTGAGTCTGATCGATCGTTTCCTTTAATACGCTGCTTTTACGGCTCTGGCGATCGATCGCATTGATAGCCGATCGATCGTAGTTACTGTTCATAAACTTCAAATGGCTATAACTTTCTGTCCCAAACTCCGAATTGTGTGTAGTTGGTGGCGTTGGAAAGCTGACTTCTTCAACTTTAATATAAAGCTTGAATCAGTCCAATCTGATATTTGTACACGAAGTTATGATGATTTAACCATTCGAGTTACTTTTTTCTTCATTTCTGTGTATTACTCTTGTTTCTAATCTATATTAAAGTAGTAGTTATTCTAATCTAACACTAGCATAAACATAAGTTTAGGAGATAATAAAATACATATTTCATGTATAGATCAGTCAGAATACCTATTAAGTTGTGGTTTTGAGTGGCAGATCTGAACCATTGGATGACCTATGGATGGACGGTCAGGATTCTGGGGTTCTTAATAGTGGTGTCCTGGTTTAGTTATAAATATACCATTAGCCATCCTAATACAGTGTCTTAAGTGAGATTGCTTTCAGCCAAGTTCTAAACCAGAAACTCCATTGAAGGTTTTAATCATTGCAGATATGCCTAAATCTCTCTTTTGCATTAAGTTCTATCACTACAAACATGGCAAAAAGGATTGACCCAAAGTCTTACAATTTTCGAACCACTTCTTGAGCAACAAGGCAACCGACAAATTGATCTAGAGAAACTTGGAAATATTATGGATCAGCTACAATCTCACTATATTAGTGCATTTCAGACACCCAACTCAACATCTAGTTCAATAGCTCTCACTGCTGCCAAACATTCGGCATCTTTCGCTCCTTAAAAAGGTCATTCGATGCAGCAAAGACAAGAAATAATATCTACTGGCCCCCATCCCTTATATGCAAATAGACTCAAAATTTATTTTAACCACTTCTAGAGGGGGCCTCCAAATTGATGGGAAACTTGAGTATACCCCCTGCTCTTTTCACTTAACGTGGAAAGGAAGTCCACTTCAAAGTTCAAACCATCTCACCCATTAAGCAATTCTATAACCCTTTTCCCAATCTACACTCATTTCTATTACACCGGACCGCCAAAGACAAAGTTAATACCACCCCAAAATCTACATTGTGTGTCCCCCGGGGCACTACTCTTGAATGCCAGGGAGCAGTCGATCTCCAGGATCGATGACACACAAGCTATATAGGTGAGCTCCAACAATTTGGTGCCAAACATTTGGAGCACTCCTCCATCAATACCACCTTTATCCTAAACCTAAACCCTCTTGCCACATTAGATTGGCATAAAGGTGATGTAGCCTGGCTGTTGTAACCGATAATCTCCCAAATTACATCTACATAGAACTTAACAATGTATTCAATAACATCCATAACGATCTCATCTGATCAAAATGAATATGATGAAACAACTCTTCCTTATTCCATACCTCAATGACTGGTGTATTGTTATGCACGTCCACACAACACGTCTGCAGCATCCGTCATTAGGATATTTCCTTTTTATTAAGTATCAGATTGTAATCAGCCCGTTTAGGCTAATTGTTAGATGACGGGACTAGTAGAGAATAATCAGGCCTAATTTGAGGCCCATCAGCTTAGACAGATGGCGCAGCCCCCTTGGGAGACGCGCCATCCTCTCCTTTTTATGGAGGTCGTCCTCCCCTTTTGAAGTTATGCAATATTAACAACTCCAATCCCTCTCCTAGATCTTCTTCTTCTTTCCTTCTCACTGACGCCAGTTCTTGTGCTCCTAACGGATCACAACATTGGTATCAGAGTGTCGATCCTCGAGCGCTCATGCCTCCTCGCAAGCAGCCCAACATGGTACCCAAAATTTTTCCAGAGGCCGAGGTCGCCAAGGAGACCTCTAGCCCCAAGGCTGACGCCGATTCCACTCAGACAGCCATGCTGTCTCTCCTAGCCTCGATCAAGGACGAACTCCGGGAGATGAGGCTCGCACAGACTCCCCAGCAGCCCCTCAAATCTGCCATTTTGACTCCGCCACCGCCCTCACGGGAGTTGGGAGGCCCTAGCCGACAGGAAGGATCTCCGGTGCTAGGAGGCTCTCTGCTTGGCCAGGCCAACGGTCAGCCCTTTCCTTATGGGATCCAACTGGGATCCGTCAACTTTGACGCAGACGGAGGACACCATGGCGTAGCAATGCGTGGCACACAAGGTGTTCGACGAAATGTCACAATGACCAACCGCACTCGTCCCCTACAGGATGAGATGGAGGATGTCTAGAATGAAACCCAAGAGTCACGGGGAGGCCAGCGCAGCAGCGCAGAGCCCAGACTGGTTCGCCTGCAGTTTCCTCAGTACAATGGAGAAGACGACCCTGTTGAATGGCTCTATAAAGCTGACAAATTTTTCTCGTACCAGGGCACCTACTCCGATGATGAGCGCTTATGGGTGGCCGCATTCCACTTGGATGGCGATGCCTCCATCTGGTTCCAGGCGTACAAAAAGGAGACCTATTTTCCCACTTGGGTGTCCTTCTCCGATGAGTTGTGTATTCAATTTGGGCCGAACGAGTTTCAGGACTTCAATGTGATGTTGTCAACCTTGAAGCAAACAACTACGGTAAGGGCCTATTACTCCGACTTCATGAAAATTGCTAACCGACTGCCCAGTCGCTGCATTAGTTGGCACATTCAAGCGTGGACTGAAGGTCGAGATAGCTGATGAACTGTGCCACTTTCCCTGTCACATGATGCGCGAAGTGGTGCGTCATGCTAGAATTGAGGAGGAGAAACTGGCCCGTCAGAAAAGAGGTAGTCATGGGGTATGGAACCCACGACCGTCTGGCTACCCCACACCTCCGACCGGACCTACACATGGCTCTAGTTCTAATCGTCCAGCATTGCCAGGGTCAAACTCCACTCCTATCCGTCGTCTCACCCAAGCTCAGATGGCAGACCGGAGGACCAAGGGCCTATGTTTCAACTGTGACGAAAAGTATGTTCAGGGCCATCAATGCGCAGTTCGAGGTAGCCTACTCATTGTGAAGGTTGAGGACGATGAACCTCCCCAGGTTGAAGATTTCACCCCTGCTTATGACCATGTTCAGCTAGAGATATCGGTGCACGCCTATACAGGCACTTTTACCCCATGTACCATGAGAGTCCAAGGCCTGTTAAAGCGGCAGCAAGTGGCAATTCTGATTGACAGCGGCTCGACACATAACTTCATCAATGGCAGGGTGGCCCAGCGGCTCAGTTGCTATGTTTCTGATGCCACCCCATTTGATGTCCTTATTGGTGATGGCAAACACTTACGGAGCTCGAGTGTGTGTGCTCAAGCGTCCTTGACCATCCAAGGGCACACATTTACCACGGACTTGTTCCTCCTACCTACAAAAGGAGCGGACGTGGTACTGGGCGTCCAATGGCTACAGGAGTTGGGCGACGTATTGTGGAATTTCCGTGACTTGATTATGGACTTTGAAGTCCAAGGGAAACGGGTGCGCTTACAAGGAACTCAACCCGGCACCCTGCATTCCGCTCAGGCAGTTGACTCCTTATGTCGATTTGCATCTCAAGGGATGTTTCTTCAACAGCGTGCAATTGGGGACGTGGTGCAGGGTGAACTTCCTCCGGACATGTGCCTACTCCTAGCGGACCATGCGGACATCTTCTCCGAGCCTACCGGCCTTCCTCCCCAGCGGGCCCATGACCATCACATTCCCCTTGTGCCAGGGGCCCAACCAACTAACATCAGACCATCCCATTACCCCCACATTCAGAAAGTAGAGATTGAGCGTCTGGTGGGAGATATGCTGAACACAGGTATTATCCGACCCAGCAATAGTTCATTTTCCTCCCCTATGTTGCTTGTGCGCAAGAAGGATGGCACCTGGCATTTTTGTGTGGATTATCACGCCCTGGATGCGATTACTGTCAAAGACAAATATCCCATTCCTGTGATTGAAGAGTTGCTCCATGAATTAGCAGGAGCACAAGTCTTTAGCAACTCGATTTGCGTTCTGGGTATCACCAAATCAGGATGCAGGCTTCGAATACGCATAAAACTGCGTTTCGGACCCACGATGGCCACTTCAAATTTTTAGTTATGCCATTTGGGCTGACCAACGCCCCCGCCACCTTCCAGAGCTTGATGAATGATATTTTTTGGTCACTTCTTCGCTAGTTTGTATTGGTCTTCTTCGATGACATTCTGATCTACAATAACTCCTGGGAGGAGCATTTGGGGCATCTCAGGTCGGTCTTCTCGATCCTACATGCCAATTCTTTATTTCTAAAATGTTCGAAACGTTCGTTTGGCAGTTTACAAGTAGAATATCTGGGTCATATCATCTCGTGTGAAGGTGTCGCCACAGATCCTTCCAAGGTTGCAACTATGTTATCCTGGCTGACACCCAAGTGCGTCAAGGCATTGCGCGGTTTCTTGGGGTTGATGGGCTATTATCTCCGTTTTATCAGTCACTATGGAACTATTGCCAGGCCACTCATGGCCTTATTAAAAAAGGGCGCCTTCGACTGGACCAATGAGGCGTAGGTGGCCTTCAACAGACTTAAGCAGGCCATGGCCCATGCGCCTGTCTTGGGGCTTCCCAACTTCGATCTTCCGTTTGTGGTGGAAACTGATGCTTCTGGTACTGGTCTCAGGGTCGTCCTCTTACAAAAGGACCATCCAATCGCATTTCTGAGCAAAGCTTTGTTGGGTCACACTCTCTTATCGTTGGCCTATGAACGAGAGATGATGGCCATCATTCATGCAGTGACTAAGTGGCGGCTATATCTGTTGGGCCGGCGGTTCACCATACGGACCGATCATCAGCCTCTGAAGTATTTCTTGGAGCAAAGGGTGTCTACTCCGGCCCAGCAGAGGTGGGTCTGCAAGCTGTTGGGTTATGATTACGAGATTACTTACAAGAAAGGCACCGAGAACACTGTTGCAGATGCTCTGTCTCGCCGACCCATGACGGATTCTTGTATGATTTTATCCGGACCCACTTGCCCATTCATTCCAGACTTACAGTGATCGTATGTGGAAGACCCGCCCACCAAGGAGATGGTCCAGCGTATCCAAGCCCAACCAGCCTCTGCGCCCTTCTATGTGTGGGGGAATGACCTGTTATTTTGGAAAGATCGCTTGTGGGTGCCCAATTATGCTGATTTGCATCGCCGCATCCTTTCTCATTTCCACGACACACCCATTGCAGGCCATGAAGGTTCGTTTCATACTTATAAGTGGGAGAGCCAGAGTTTCTTATGGGCTGGGCTTCATCGTACAGTGCAGGATTATGTTGCAGCTTGTGATAATTGCCAGCAGGCCAAGTCCATGACCACGTCTCCGGCAGGCCTCCTCCAGCCGCTGGCCATTCCGGGTAACATTTGGGAGGATGTTTCAATGGACTTCATCGAGGCCTTACCTCTCATCCAAGGGAAATCTGTCATATTGGTGGTTGTCGACAGGTTATCTAAGTACGCTCATTTCTATGCATTGAGCCATCCATTCACGGCCCAGACGGTTGCGGAGGTCTATGTGCGCGAGGTTGCTAAGCTCCATGGCATGCCAAAGTCCATCGTGTCGGATCGTGACCGAAACATGGATGCTACAGTAGATCTCGAAAATCCACTGTGGATATTTGCTTAAAATTATGCCCCAAACGGCCCCTAATATCTAATGCTGCTTTTAATTTGAAGAGAGCTGTGAAATATTGGAATGCAAAGCCCTGCAGTGTACATTGACAAGATTCTGGAAGGGAATTTGCGGTCAGAATGTTCCCGCAAAAGTGATGGCATTTGGTTGGAGAGCATGCAAAAATATTTTTCCTTCTAAAGTTTATATTTTAAAAGGGAATACATGTTGTGATCCGTTAGGACCACAAGAACTGGCGTCAGCAAGAAGGAAAGAAGACGAACTTTTGGCGCGTATTCTTCGCTCTACAAGGTACGCAACTACATATGAGTACGGCCTACCACCCGCAGACAGATGGGCAAACAGAGGTGGTGAATCGTTGTTTAGAGCAATATTTGAGGTGTTTCGTGAGCGATCAACCCCACCGTTGGCTTCAACTCCTACCATGGGCTGAATGGTCCTACAACACCGCCTACCACACTCGAGCAGGTTTTACTCCATTTGAGGTGGTGTATGGTCGCCCCCCACCTACGGTTCTTTCTTATGTTCCTCATCGCTCTGCTATTGCTGAAGTGGACTATATGCTTCAAACTCGCGATGAAGTGTTGCGACAACTTAAGCACAACTTACAGTCGGCTTAGAACCGTATGAAACAGGTTTATGATCGCGCACGTACAGATCGTACCTTTCAGGTGGGCGCATTGGTTTATGTGTCTCTTCTGCCCTTGCGCCAGACTTCCTTAGCACCCACTGACAACTGCAAATTGGCCCACCGTTATCATGGGCCTTATGATGTTGTTGAGCGCATTGGGCCGGTGGCGTATCGTCTGGCCTTACCACCGGGTTCCTTGGTGCATCCGGTGTTTCATGTCTCACGTCTCCGCAAGTTTGTGGGTGATCCTTCTACCGTGGCCCATAGTGCATGTTCCCCACTTCTTGCGCCAGCGGCTACTACTTCTGCTGCACCTTCGCCTGCTTCTATTATTGATCGCCACCGCGTTCGTCGTACCGGTCGTATTGTCACGGAGGTGCTAGTTGCTTGGCAGGGTCAGCCGTTAGACGATGCTACCTGGCTCCTCGAGGATGACTTTCTGGCTCAATTTCTGTCATGGACGCCTTGAGGACAAGGCAGCAGCGGAGCATGGTGGAATGTTGTGCACGTCCACACAATACGTCTGCAACATCCGTCATTAAGATATTTCCTTTTTATTAAGTATCAAATTGTAATCAGCCTGTTTAGGCTAATTGTTAGATGACGGGACTGATAGAGAATAATCAGGCCAAATTTGAGGCCCATCAGCTTAGACAGATGGCGCAGCCCCCTTGGGAGATGCGCCATCCTCTCCTTTTTATAGAAGTCGTCCTCCCCTTTTGAAGTTATGCAATATCAACAACTCCAATCCCTCTCCTAGATCTTCCAGCTGAAACACGGATGCTACAGTGTAGCAAAATATCTGGATGTTTAATCCCAAAAGAATTATTTTGATTCTCTCTAAAAAAAATGCCATCCTCCACTTCCACCATGCAAATTTGGATCTTAGTAATAAGTGCTACCTCAAAAGGAACAAATAATTCATCTAGCAAATGCTCCCTCCAATAACCTTCCTCCTTATCAATAAGTTGACATAGGGAGATGCATTTTTCCCATAAGCACGGGAACCACCTATCCAACAAAATTTTGACACATTTCCCATTTCCCATCTTCCAACTAGACCCACGTTCACTCACTTTTCGTCCTTGAGTTCGACTATGCTTTTAAAATCAAAGGACACATTTTGCTTCAGAGGAACTTCAATTCCTATATGGGAAATACTTGGCTTTAAAAACCGTAGGAAAAAAGGATTCAGGCTTGTGCATTTGCCGCCATCCCTGCTTGACCAGAAGAGCCAAATTAGCGCAATTCGAATTTTGAAAACCCAGACCTCTCATTTCTTTTGGCAAACACATCCTCCCAATGAATCCAATGGGTACTCGCTCCTGCTATTTCTGACCCCACCACAAATTAACAATGGCCCTTTTAATATCATCACAAATAGCATCTAAAACTTTAGAACTACCAGAGGGTACTTTCCAAATATTGCCTCCAATATTATTAAGGAAAAATTTAGTCAGTGCTTGTGGGCTGCAGGTAGGGCTGCTCACGAGCCGAGTCGAGTCGAGTTTTGGCTCAGCTCGACTCGAGCTCGATGTTTAGAATTTGGGCTCGAGCTCAGCTCGGCTCGAGTCGAGCCCAAGATTCGGCAGCTTGAAGTTCTCGAGTTTGACAGCTCGAGCTCGGGCTCGGCTCGAGCTCGCGAGCTGGAGCTTGAGCTCGAGTGGCAAAAACAACATTTTCGCCATTGGTGTGATTCGAACCCAAACACAAAGCACCACACCCTACGCCTTAACCATTTGGGCTATAATTTTTTTATACTTCTTTTGTACAAAACAAATCTTTATTATATATTTGAAGTGGGCTTCCTTAATATTTTTTCTTTTATAACGACGGGTATCCAATAGGACCCAACTAGAAGGGGCAAAGAAATTGATCTCTTAGAGCACTATATCCCGCCGCCAATCTCCTTGGGTGCATATAAGGCTCACCCATCATATGCATTGGGTAAATCAGGAAGCGTGTTCTATTCATCACACAAACACCCCATTGATCAACTTCACTAATGTCGCCTCTTAATATCAAACCCCGGGTCAAATCAGTTATCGAGGACCTCCACATTTACAACATGAGCTCGTCTAACGTGACCGATTTCCAATACCATATTAAATGACCTCAACCCACGTGGGCATGGGGCCCAGCAATTGGGCAACCTCCGCTCAAATGAAACATGTTCTATTCATCACGCAAACACCTCATTGATCAACTTTACTAATGTTGCCTCTTAATATCAAACCCCGGGTCAAACCAGTTCTCGGGGATCTCCACATTTACAACATGAGTTTTGTCTAACGTGACTGATTTCCAATACTAGATTAAATGACTTCGGCCCATGTGGGCATGGGGCCCAGCAATTGGGCAACCTCCGCTCAAGGGAAACGTGTTCTATTAATCACACAAACACCCCATTGATTAACTCCACTAATGTTGCCCCCTAATATCAAACCCCGAGTCAATCCAGTTCCCAGGGACTTTTGCATTTACAACATGAGCTCGTCTAACGTGACCAATTTTCAATACCAGATTAAATAATTGGGCTAAATTGGTAGGTCCCAAACCCACGTGGGCTGAGGTCATTTAATTTGGTATTGAAAATCGGTCACCTAAATATTTTTCTTACAACATAATATAATAATAAAAAAAGATAGAAAAAATACACTAGGGAAAATCTAATAACTCATTTGAATACGCGGACAAGTTTTAAAGAGCCTAATTTATTTAAAATATTGAGATCACGCGCTAAAAAGATTTAAGTCGCTGATTTACATCCCAGAAGACTACGGGTTTTTATTTTAAATGAAGAGTCGTTCAGATTATATCTGGCGGATGAAGTTGATACAACGGGTCTTAACTCTTAACCCAATAAATAAATAAATAAAACCCGAGCTTTCACCCGAGCCCAGAGGCTAGAAGCTTCTGGAGTCTGGACTGGCGACGGCGATGGCGACGAGTGATGGCGACGGCGACGGTGGGGCTTGAGCTCATGGCGAGGCGAGGCAACGGCGACGGTGGCCATGGGCTCGAGCTGACGGAGGCGGCAACGGGCGAGGCTGACAGGCAATCGCTGGGGCTCGAGCTCACGATCGGAGGCAGCGATGGGCGCGGCGAGGCTGACAGGTGACCATGGGCTCGAGCTCACGGCGAGGCGAGGCAACGGCGGCCATGGGCTCGAGCTCACGGCGAGGCGAGGCGAGGCGAGTCTCGAGAAAATTTTCTGGTATGGAAAATTTCTAATTTTACTTTATTTTTTGAGCTGAGTCTCGAGTCGAGCTCGAGCTCGAGCTGTTTTTTCAGTTGATTCTCGAGTCGATCGAGTCGAGTTTTCTCGAGCTCGAGTCGAGCTAAAATTCGAGTCGAGCCGAGTCGAGCAAGAAAAACTCGCGAGCTGACTCGGCTCGTGAGCACCCTTAGCTGCAAGGCTAGCAGCCGTCAGATCTGCGGGCCCCATGTGGGCCCCACATGATCTCAAGTCTGCTAGCCCTACAATGCACTGCGCTGCACACCAAGACTGACTTGATTATTAATACAAATTTGAGTGGATGAAAACATATAGAGGTTGTTTGGTTAGTGAATTTTAATAAATCTGAAATAAATTAAGAGAGAATTTATTAAGGGGCCGTTTGGATCGTGAAAAATCCAAAACATCTAGAGTGGAAAATCCACTTTCACTATTCATTTTCAGATTTTTTTACTGGGGATGTGTGAAACACGTCCTGGGGTGTTTCAATATCCACAGTGAAAAATCTGAAAATGAATAGACTTTCACTGTGGATGTTTTGGATTTTTCACGATCCAAATGGCCTTTAGCTTGAATTGGTTTAAAAATGAGAATGTCGTTTGGTTACTGAATTGAAAATTCACAATTCAGTCTTAATTTAGTGATTCTTATCGCATCACAAATTATAAGCATGAATTGGGAGAATCCTCTTTCAGGTTGAATTTTAAATTCAGCCTAGATTCATGAACTAAACATGATTCAGTTAGTTATCTTCAAATTTAGGATGAATTGGTGGCCAAATTCATTAACCAAACAACCCCATAGAGTGGCCTTGTATTCTCTACGTCGGGTTCCCTAACATTGCATTTATGATTCTCTTATCTGTCCGACAAACTATGGAGTTTGGTTTTAGTTGCCTCCCAAAGAAGCACGAGGCTATGCGAACCAGACACATAAGAGTGTTGCAAAGGGCAAATAAAGTGGAGGAGGGGGGGGAAAGAAGAAGCAGAAAAGGAGAAGAGAGAGAGAAATATGTGAAATAATGTAGTGGTGTCAGTGTGCCCTATGGGACATGTGCCCATGTAACACCACCCGTTGATCTTGAAAATCAACATGTGTTTTAACTGTTTGTAAAAATCTCACATGGCACACTAGATGCATTGGATAATCATTCTCACAACGATAGATAAGTGAGGGGAAGATGAATGTGCTAAAGGGAGGTTTTGACAAATTACCTGACCAATGAGGTCTGAATGCCATATTACCTTATTTTTTCGGTCTCATGCTATATTACATGGTTTGGGGACATCATCTTCCAATTTTACCCTCATGAACCCTAACACTAAACCCCAACCTCATTTTTCATTACCTGGTTTCAAGTTTTACACTTCAATGAATCATATCTTCTTCATTTCTGATCCGTTTTTATTTTTTTAGTTCTTCTTTATTTTTAGGGAAATTTATATAATAGGGTATAAAAAAAAATTTAAAATTGACACACTGTAGAAATTATTTGCAAAAGAGGGTATATGACAAGCCACGCAGGCGCCAGCGCGGCCGCTGGCGCCTGCATGGCATTTTTTTTTAAACTGAACCGAAAGAACCGAAGCCTTTTGTAGAAGGCTAAAAGGCATCGGTTGAACCGACGCCTTTCGTTATAACTGAAAGACGTCGGTTGAACTGACGCCTTTTGTACAAAGCTAAAGGCGTCCGTTAAACCGACGCCTTTCGTAGAAATGCTAAAGGCGTCGGTTAAACCGACGCCTTTCTATAAAACTAAAGGCGTCGGTTGAACCGACGTCTTTCCGACCCTTCGCTTTTTTTTTTTTCACAAAACCGACGCCTCTCAACTACTACTACTGTCAGCCATATCCTCCTCCGGATGAAATCTACAATTTTTCACCTGATAATACATACACTTAAACACATCCACAAACATACACTAAAACACATCCACAAATATACACAAAACATATATAAAAATATACACAAACATATTACACAACATTAAACTATTACAAAGTTATACAAAGTATTACAAATGTACTTATAAAATTACAAGTGTTTAATCAATTCTCCTCAACCTATTCCTACCCCGTCCTCGTGCTCGAACTGGAATTTCCTCAGGATCAACGTCAGGCATAGCATCTGAAGAAGAAGGTGCCTGATGTAGAGCACGGAGTGCACGCTGTCGCCGGGTATATACTTTTGAAGAAAGGGGCCTCTCAACTTGATCGACGGAGGCGTCTGGAACAACTAGTGATGGGGTAAAACCCGTCGTGTCAGCTGATGATGTCACAACGTCTGGTGAAGCTGATAAAGGATCTGGAACAACCTCCATTCCTAGAATCTCAGTCATAACGGGTCGAAGCAATGGCAAACTCGCAAGAACATGACCAGAGATATCGTGTATCGTCTGACATGCCGCTACATAGCTATCATATGATCGGTCTACCAAAGCACTATGAGACTGAGCGTGCACTTGTCTCACACAAGTAAGCTACAAAGGAACAAGAAGAATATATGTTATCTACTCATACAATGGTGAATTAAATCAAATATGAAGTCAGAGATACTCACCAACGCCAGCTCAGTGTAGCCCCTCGGTTGATATAACATCTCCGCCTCTTGCATAGGTGGCATGATAAGTCTCCTCGTGATCCTCAAGTACCATCTCATGTATGCATTATCTGTATCTCGCTCCGTCATTGCAGGCTCCCCTTGAACGAGAGTGGTCGTCCGGTCATCCCATCTAGTAATATAGGCCGCATGATGCGACCTCCAATCAAAACTCCCTCGGCCTCGACGCGATGATCGTTCAATGAACTCTACACCAAGAGGGGGGAAAATCTGCTCAAATCCGAACTGCAACATACCACATACATAGGTGACTTTTCCTCCCAAGATCGTCGATCAGGAGGAGGAAAGAATTCGACTGCATACACCGATCTATATGCATCAGATGTATACCAATGTCCAACTAAATCGCCGATGGGTCGCCTTCGCTTCGAATGGACAACAAGTAGATGACGACATGGATGTTTGTACACCTGAGGATAATTGCAAGAACATGTATGATCGGTGTCATCCACCACATATTTCCTACCACGCATTGTTCTCACTTCATACATGTGAGAATTGATTTGGTCAACAAACATGCTACCAATCAGACGCGTTTGTACTTTAATCATCCACTCAATAGTAGGGGTGTATGGGGTTGTCATGACCAATCCGGCCGAATGTCGCTTCACAAAGAATTTGACAATCCGGTAGAATGTGGCTGACACTAAGGCTTGCACGGGTAATGATCGAGCCCCTTTTAACACGCTGTTTAGACTTTCAGTCATATTTGTTGTGGTCATACCAAATCTTGTAAAACCATCGTGAGCAAGAGACCACAATTGAGGTGATAATCCACCTTCCTCACTGAGTAGCCATTTTGCTTCTGGACTTTCTGCATCGATAAGTTTCATCTTCTCATCAAACTCGTCTATGGTAAGCACAGTTGCAGCTTCCCCTATCAAACTCGTCAATACATCATTTTTAAACTTCTTATGATAGTTTGCCTTTATGTGTCGCATACAATATTGGTGACAAAAATGCGGATGCGGAAATACCTCTGGCACAGCTTTTTGCAACCCTTTATGTCGATCAAATATGATAGTGATACAGATCCTATCAAGGACAACATGCTCCTTCAACATACATAAGAACCATCTCCAATTAGGGTAATCCTCACCCGAAACAAGGCCAAATGCAAGAGGAAACAAACCCTTGTGCCCGTCGTTAACAGTCGCCACCAAAAGGGCTCCTCCATACTTACCAGATAGGAAAGTAGCATCAACACTTATGACTAGGAGACAATGTTTAAAACCCTTAATACATGGCCCAAATGCCCAAAACGCCTTCTCAAACCGTCAACACGTAGCATCTTCCATTGGGGTCGTCACCAACCTACAAATGGTTCCCGGATTGGCATTAACTATTGCCTCCAAGTACATTGGCAACAATCGATATGACTCAACCCAATCACCATACACTGCTTTGATGGCCATATTCCTTGCCCTCCATGCTTTTGTATATGAAATATCCATGTGAAACGTCTCCTTAATCCTCTCTTGAATAACCACTGGTGGGATATCCACTTCCGCTCTAATAGAGGGTAATATATGCCGACAAACAAAGGCCGCAGTACATTGTCTATGACCAGTGTCTAGCTGAGCATTTCTACAAGTGTGTTCCCCACCATACGTCTTCACTTTAAAATAATTCATCCCCTACATCAATGATGCATGTACTCTCCATGGGCAGGCAAGGTATTGACATTTTGCTGTGTACTGTGTCGGACTTGTATGCAACACTTTATATCGAACATCATGCGCTATTGAAAACTCCCTCAATGCGTGTACAAATTCATCTTTATTAAGGAATATTTGCCCCACATATATTGCTTCCTCATGATATGTCTCCTCATGCAAACCCCGATTAATTGCCCCATCTATTTCCTCATCGGTTAGTCGCGCCCATGGGGGCTCCTCCTCATATGGCAACTCTTCCTCAAAATCATCCAAGTTATCCGTAGCAATTGCGATGTCCACCAATTCATCTCCCTCATTATCAACCATCTCTTGCACACTATCCTCTCCTCGTACATCTTCAACATCAATAACCGGTGAATTCGGCATTTGCTCATCATTTTCCCCATCCTCTTCCTCATTCTCCCCTTCGTCTTCGTCATCATTCATATTTCCCTCTTGCATACCACTTGAACCAGTGTAAAAATAAGGGTTATCAAATGATATTTGTGTGCCAAACCATTCACCACCTCGTGCCATGCCAATATTCATCGCTTCATGAGCATAAGATGTGTGCCTACATTATACATTATAAACAATTCATGATACCGTAAGTTTAATGGTATTCAATACATGTTTTAAATAAACTTACCACAAACTATGCGAAATTTGGGGTTCGTTGCACGCTAGTGATATAGACAAATCTTCTTCATTATCTTCCACACGCCTTCCTCTAGAGTGTCCACTCGACCTATTTCTGCGAGCACTCCTACTTCCGCCTTCACCATCATTTACAAACCTAGGCATGCACGCCTCTTTTTCTACGCATAGCTCGAAGCTAAGCACATGAGGCGCAAAATAGAACATTTGTTGCATAGAATTGTCATCGTCAATTGGTATTACGGTAGTCCTTCCTCCATAAACAAGCATCTTGTACTTCATACGAATTTTCCACAATCTTTGGTCCCATCCCAGTTTGTTTACCACTAGCATCTCTAGTTCCTCGTAAGTACTTGGCTTATTAATAAACAATCCTACACTTTCACCTCCTTCGTATTCACCTCTATCAATTCTGCCACCATACATTAAGACAAACGGAACCATTTCTCCCGCCATCTCTTCTCACAAAACTTTTAAGAAAGAAACGCTATCAAATACTACACAAATACAATATACTTAATTTCATACGATGCATCTACATTCATACGTATTTCTAACATATATTAAAAATATATATTACCTATAAAGACGCGCGCGACGAAGCGATTAGGTGGCCGGGGCGAGGAGGCGAGCCGATCAATGGCCGGGGCAAGGACGGGGAGGCGGAGCTGGCTGAGACGGTGCCGGTGAGGCGGAGCTGGCCGGAGGCGACGAAGGTGGTGGTGGTGAGGCGACGAATGTGCCCGAGACAGTGGCGGTGAGGCGGAGCTGGCCGGAGGCGACAAAGGTGGTGGAGTTGAGGGGCGATGGTGGCCGGCGGCGAGGGGCGACGGTGGCCGCCTAGGAGCTGGCCGGAGGCGAGGGGAGACGGTGGCTGGGCCGTAGAAGGACGCTGGCCGGAGGCGAGCGCGGGGAGGCAGAGGAAACGTCGAGGCGAGCGCGGAGCGGCGAAGGACGCTGGCCGGGGCAACGGTCACCGCCTAGGAGCTGGCCGGAGGCGAGGGACGACTATGGCCGGGCCGTAGAAGGATGCTGGTCGGAGGCGAGCGCGGGAAGGCGGAGGAAACGCCGAGGCGAGCGCAGAGAGGCGAAGGACGCTGGCCGGGGCGACGGTCACCGCCTAGGAGCTGCCGGAGGCGAGGGGCGATGGTGGCCGGGCCGAGGAAGGACGCTAGCCGGAGGCGAGGAGGAAAAGCCGAGGCGTCGTCGGAGTAAAAACTTTCGGGCCCTAAAAGGTTAATCGAAGGCGTCGGTTCAACCGACGCTTTTAAGGCCTATGATATGGAAAAAATGTAAGGGCAAGAAAGGCGTCGGTTGGACCGACGCCTTCGGCAGTTCTACGTAAGGCGTTGGTTCGACCGACGCCTTTAACATTTCTGTCGGATCAGTTTAAAAAAAAATGCCACGCGGGCGCCAGCGCCTGCGTGGCTTGTCAGATACCCTCTTTTGCAATTAATTTCTACAGTGTGTCAATTTTTAATTTTTTTTTATACCCTATTATATAAATTTTCCTTATTTTTACTGTTCTTTCTTTTAATAATAATATATCATAAAGGTCTTGATATAATATCTGATAAAATATAGCAAAATCTACGATAAATAGCATGCAGTGTCTCAATATAGTTAGATTATCATCATGGTAAGAAAGATGAGGAAAAATATGAAAGAACGCAAAAAGAATCGATAAAAACAGATAATAAATGAGAGATATATGAATCGTTAGAATTTGTCCTAAAAATGGCTATTGTGCAACTCTAGTACACGATAGGAGTTGCTATAATATATTTTTATACATGATAGTATTACACCGCATACTATTTATCATAGATTTTGTTATATTTTATTAGATATTATATCAAGATCCTTATGATATTATCATTAAAAGAAAGAACAGTAAAAATAAAGAAGAACTAAAAAAATAAAAACGGATCAGAAATGAAGAAGATATGATTCGTTGAAGTGTGAAACCTGAAACCAGGTAATGAAAAATGAGGATGGGGTTTAGGGTTAGGGTTTTAGGAGGGCAAAATAGAAAGACCAAGTACTGAAACCAGATAATATGGTATGAGACTGAAAAACCAGGTAATATGGCATTCTGGCCTCATTGGCCAAGTAGTATGGAAAAATCTATGCTACTACTCCCTCGTCGCCGGTTTGCATTTGAAAACGATTTAAATTTATTAGACTCTAAGACCCGTACAAAATAAAAAAATAAAGTTTCACCCTCCTTCGGTGCTTTCGATCGCGAGGCAAAGACAGCCATGCAATAGTGGATCCATATTTTTCAAATGCAAATATGCTTTGATGGATGGAGGGAGTATTATCATTGTTTAAGCGGTTATAATGATGTGGAGAATTTATTGCATGCGTGTGCGAGGGTCATAGGAAGCCGCCGATCTCCATAATCGATGGGCTCTAGTTATTTAGCACGAAAATAGCTGAGCGCGCGCATAAAGCATGTGCGCTGTTAATACTAGGAAAATGTTTTCCTAACCTATGACAAGAAAGCAGGAAAAATTGTAATTTTTCTTTCTATTCAGCCCTTTCTTCAGTCGCCTCCCCTCTCTTGACGTGGCTAACCTGATTTTGGTGACCAAATTGGTGACGCTAGACAGGTCCTTCGTATAATACAGGGACGCCCAATAATTTCTCCAGGTGAGAGGCGAGACCCACTTTTGGTGATACCTCCACGAACTCAACACGCCGAGATAATCATCAGCTTAAACCGCCGGAGTTTGTTTGATGGGCCTCTCATCATTTCCGCCCTTTCCGCCGCCGATCACCTCTTAACCCCCCCCCCCCCCCCCCCCCCGCGAAGATCTCGGAGCCAGATAGGCCGGAGCCCGGAGCTTGCCCGGCCGGCGGCCGACGACGACCACCCGTTCCACTCGTCGGCCGCGGTGGCGGGGATGTGGGGATCCGCCGGAATGCCGGTCAAGCGAAACCCCAACCCCGGCCCAGCCGGCCGGCTCCCCCCTGACGACGGCACGGGTCTCGGCCGGTCGGACCGCCGGGCGTCGCGGGTTCTGCATCGGCGCGGGGGAGGGGGGCGGAGGGGATGCCCGCCGTTTGGTAGTCAGCGATGGGGGACGATTTGTCATGGGGCGGTGGTCGCGGTGGTGGTGGTGCTGTGGCTGGTAATGGGATGGCGGATGCGGAGCTCCTTGTATGGGTTGAGGTTGCGGGGTGGCCTGGAGGTCGAGGTGCAGACGGGAGGAGGAAGGATGGGGTACGGGGATCACTTGAAGTTCGTGCCGGGGAAGGTTCTGCAGGGGCATATGGGCCAAAAGAGCGCAGATCAGATGCGGGCGGAGCGCCGAGTTGGCGTTCGGGAGCCGAGATTGGCATTTGTAAGTGTTCTAGTCTGTACGGGATTGTTCTTTAATTTGATGATGCCTAGATTGTTGGTTTGAATGATTGTTCGAGAAATTTGGTCTGACGAAGTTAATTGGAGCTCGGTTGTTTCTTATATAGTGTCTGATCGTTCTAATGGATTCAAGGTTTTATTTATTAAATTAGAAATTTGTTTGATGTATTGAATTAGAGTTTATGTGATTCTGGAGCTGGGTTGTTTCTGTTACTTCTATATAGTATGAAAATTGTTTTAGTTTATATTGCTATTCTCTTGTTTACAATTCCCCCATTTTACATTGGAAGAGCCATTATATTTTGTCACTTCCTCTGTCCAATGAAGCCTGTCTGCATTGGGAAAAACACGGGTCCATTATTACATGGCTGATGTTCATGGAAGAGGAGGGGAAAACTTTCTTTTGTTTTTAATGGGACTGGATTCGAATAAATTTAACCCATTTTCAAATGCAGACATGCTTCATTGGATAGTGTGAGTACTTTATTTTACAGGCCATAGCAGGTGTAATCTTTAATTTTAGGAAAAATGCACTCATAGTATTTGCTCTTTATTGAAAAATGTTTCAGATTACATTTTAATTCTCTTTTAACTCTTCCCCAGTGTACATCGGAAGTGCCATAATGTTTTGTTAGATGATTAGTATACTCTGTGCGGCCAATTGACCATTTTGTATATTCAGTACTAGAATTCTCGGCAATGTGAGTTGCAAATTATTCATATTTATTAGTTGTATTACTGAAAATCTTTATAGTGAATACCTGGATGTTATCCCTAGAACAAAGTTGGGATCAGCTAAAACTAAAAGTAAGCTACATATGTTCATGGGAAGATTAGAATAGATTCATACTGGTCTCATAGTTAATTGAGCCCTCCAAGATTTCTGTATAGTAAGTATTATGATGCTATATTATGCCTTACATCATGACAGTACTTCTAATTTGGTATGTAGATGTCTGGGATTGTAGATTAGCTAGGAATCTGATTCATGTTTCCTGAATCTTGAAAAGGAAAAGGCAATTGCAATCTTTTGAAGGTTTCGACCTACATTATCTTTTGGAAATTTTTTACTTTGTATTACCTTGAATCTGTTCAACCTGCTATGTAGTCACTGTTTTTCTTGTTGACTTACCTCATGTATTTAAATTAATAAGGGGAATTTCTTTCTTAGCTAATGGATTCTTCCCTTGCTTTCAGATGATGATGGTTTTATAGACTGAAGTTCTTAAATTGAATTACCATTTATTTTTTGCTATGTCGTGCAGAATTTTGGGGTGCTTTATTTGGATGCCAATTTGCCTACAAGTGGTTTATTTGGAGGAATTATTTTACACATTTCTTTTGTTTATCAAAGTGGGTAAACGCTTTTTAAAATGCATGTTACATGTGCTTGTTCTCTGTACATTGCAGGTCTTAGGAAGGATGAATAAAGATCCATTTTCTCTATTGTTATTAACATTGGTTAAAAAGGCTTAAAGACCTTGGATATGACACCACAGTAAGAATGCCTCTCTCTCTCTCATTGAAACATTCAGTGGTTCTCCTTGTTGTTGTTGCATTATTTTCATTTGCAATGAAAGCTATCTTTTTGTTTGTCACTATATGATCATCCTTTTTTTGTTAGAAAAGAAGTTTGAAGGTGCAATTAATGAGTATATACGTGGCAAGTTTTCAAAACTTTACCTTTATTTCTAAAAACTCTTATCTTTTGTAAAATGTAGCTTTAATCATCCATGAAAATTGAACATTGCTATAAATTTAAAGGTGAAATGAAGTGGGGAGGGAAACAACCTCAATTCAGTCAAGACATCAGTTTGGAGGCAAAAGAAGGTGGAAAAACATGTAGAGAGATAGAGGGAGGAAGGCAGAAACAATTAGGGCTAATTTTTTTTTAATCAGAAATTGGGGCAAGGGGCCATTACATTTTTCATCACTGAAGGCTTGGCTTCTTCTTAACTGAAATAAAGTCTGATCCAGTGCTAACATAATGGACCTTAAGGGTCAGTAACAAACCACTGCAAACTAATATAAAAACGGGTGTGTGGGTCATCTAATGCAAAATAGAAAGCAACTAAGCATGAGGGTAAGTGAAGGAGATGTAATACTTCTTTGTTTGTTTACACGATGAGTAGGAAAAATAATCATTAAAGTTGTTTTATCCTGTTGTTTGGCTGTAAAGTGAAGATTGGTTTCTTACGCACATTTGTTTTTTATCACCAGATATATGCTGCGGAAGATGGTGAAGCATATTCTTTGTGGCTACAGATTGGCTATCAACCATCTATTTTAGGTTCTGAAGGTGCTGCACGTGTTGACTGGTCAATGTAATGTCTTTCAGCTCATTATCAGGACTTTTCTGTTTTTCTTAGACATTTTTCTTTCCTTGTTAGGTAGGTGCTGTGGAGTATAACTTAATACATTAAGCGTTGTTTATTTTGTTGATTTTTTGTCTATCCTTTTTCTCAGCTTTGAAGGCGTTATTTGCTGCTCACTTGAAGCAAAAGTAGCAATTTCAAGGTATAATATGCTTTTTTTGCCAGATGCCGTGAAACCTTAAAGATTCATTGATTTTGTTAGGTTAATGCCTCTTGGCTATTTACAATACTGAAAAAGGCAATTTTTTTAGTAGCCACATTCCTGTGTAAATATTAGCACTACCCACTTTTTTAGGATGTGGCAGGTATTTGAAGAGGGAGGGACTCCCTCCGTCCAATAAATCCTATCTGCATTTGAAAATGAGTGAAATTTATTGGACTCTAATGTCCATGCAAAAACATAGCCCTCTTATGTGGTTTTGGTCGTGAGGATGCAAAGTCAGCCATCTAATATGAAACTGGTTTTTTCCAATTCAGACTGGTTTTTTTGAACGAAGGAGTATTTATTTTGATGGTGATTGCAAACAATTGATTTCCTAAACCCTTATACTCGGGGCATATAGCTGAGCGTGCTTTTAATTTCTTTCTTTTACCTAGATGGTGGAATAAGTAGTGCGTTGCAGGCTTGCAGCAATTAGTAATTGTTGAGTGAGACTGTTGATATTACTGTATATTTTTGTGTTGTGTTGCACTCTAGTAACTTCTTGCATATGGCCAGTAGTTGCGGATAACATGCCAATAAAATTTGTCAATAAAATTTGTCTCATTGCAAACGTGTCGTTGCATCTGATTTATTAGCTCAATTAGATATACTAGTTTGTAGTTATTGTACTGTAAGGCTTCTTTCACCCTGTTATATGCTGTTAGTTTATATGGTTTTGCAGCCTTATGCAGGAGCCATTTGATTATGTACCATTGATATGGATTGTTTCGGAAGATACACTCGGGAAGCGCCTAAATTTATATGTCCAGATGAGTTGGGAGGCTGTAGTGGAGGACTGGAGAAGTGCTTTCTATAGAGCTGATGTTGTCGTATTTCCTGATTTTTCTCTTCCAGTAAGAATCCCTGAATTGACTTTATTATTATCCTCAAAAAAGGGTTCTTCATATATTTGAGTGTTATATCTGACAATCTTTATTTCCATTTCAGATGATATACAGCATGCTCGATACTGGAAATTTTTTTGTCATTTCTGATTCCCTAGCAGATGTTTGGGCTGCAGAGAATTTTCTCATGTCACATTCCCGATATCAAGTAAGGGAAGAATATGGTTATGGTGAGCATGACCTGATCATTGTTGTGATTGGAAGCTCTTTATTTTATAATGAGTTTCCATGGAGTCAAACGATAGACCTGGAAACTATTAGTCCTTTACTTATGAACGCTGAGAGAGCAGAAGGTTACCAGGGGGGATCATTTAAGTTTGTTTTTCTCGGTAGGAACACTTCTGATGGCTACCGTGATTCCTACAAGGTACTCATTCAATAGATGAATTAAGTTTGTGGTAAAAAAAAAGTAACCAGTTTTTATTTATTTCATCTGTATTGCATGTTTCTGACCTTATCTTATATATAACTTAGTGTTAGGTTTGTTGGAATTCTGTATTTAACAGGACATTGCATCACGTCTTGGGCTTCCTGATGGCTCTGTAAAGCACTATGGTCTGGATGGCGATGTGAATAGTGTTTTACTGATGGGTGATATTGTTCTTTACAATTCCATTAAAGGTGAACAACGTTTCCCATCCTTGCTGATTCGTGCCATGTCCTATGAGATCCCCATCCTTGCTCCTGATTTGGCTATCTTTAAAAGATACGTAAGTATACTCAGCTTGCTCATCCTACTCTTGTGCTTATGTTACCATCTGAAGTGTTACATAAAAAAACAGTGATTTTATTCAAATGGAATCTCAAACTTTCATTCGAAGCTTTCTACTTTCGTCACAATGTGGATGTTCATAGGAACTTGTACAGTGAATATCATCTCTTTAATTTGGTTTATTTGATTTTGGTTCTGCACTGGTTGATATTGGGGTGCATTTGCGACTCCAAAAGTCCAATATACATTTGTCTTCCTGAGAATCACTGTAACTGCTACTCATAAGTGAAATGAAATATCCATATAAGTTTTTTCTATATTATTTACTATGTGCAGGTTGTTGATGGGGTGCATGGTTTACTTTTCAAAGCAAACAATCCTGACTCATTGTCTCTGTCCTTTTCTCTCATGATATCTGGCATGAAACTTTCCAAGTTTGCGTCTATAATTGCATCTTCTGGAAAATTACTTGTGCGGGACATGATGGCTTCTGATTGTTTAGCTGACTATGTGAAGCTTATTGAAAATATTGCCCAATTTCCATCAGAAGCCGCATTTCCAGAGTCTTTCTCTCAACATCGACAACAGACATGGGAATGGCCATTGTTTCAACAGGAAACAGCCAACACTTATAGGGAAGCTCCACCAAATAAACCAAGTTTAGTATACTCTCTTGAGAGTCAATTTGAGCAAAAGGATAATGTGAATAACTCATTGGAGACTAATCTTAATAGCTTCATTCACGATAGCATTACCCAGATGGACTGGGATAATCTTCGGGAAGTTGAAATAGTTGAAGAATATGAAAGGCATGAATTGGATCAGGTAAGACACTTTCTTTAGTTTGGGCTGGTAAAATAGTCAGGTTGGTGGAAGTATGCTCTTAATGTGAGCTCTTATTTGTGTTTATGTAGCTTGAAGAAAGGACAGAGAGAAGCTTAGGATCTGAAGCTTAGGATCTTGGGATGAGATTTACCGCAACGCTAGGAAAGCTGAAAAGATAAAAGTTGAAAGTAATGAACGAGATGAAGGGGAACTCGAAAGAACTGGCCAGCCATTGTGCATATATGAAACATATATTGGGCCTGGTACATGGTCATTTTTACACCATGGTTCTCTTTACCGTGGCTTAAGTATGGTGAGTTTGTCATGTTTATTTTTACTTTCACGAATATGTATGCTTAAATTCATATTGTACCGCCTTATGATTTCTCCCATTAGTTTCTGGTAAATTGTTTCTATATTTCAGTTGGTAGTGATAGTGTAGCAAGAACTTCTGTCATTTGTCTTGTAGATATATAGCCAACTTGTTTTCTGTTTCTGCATGTTTTCATCATAACTTTCAGAAAAAGATTAAATGAAGTGTGCATTTGCTATCTTTCAGAAAAGAATTACTGGATTTAGAATTCATAATGTGTATCTTGATGAATTTGCCTGAATAACTTATTTCACTATTCAATTTACCCAGTCTTCAAGGGGGAGGTGATCCACATCAGATGATGTTGATGCGGTGACTCACCTTGAGCTATTGAATGATACTTATTTCCGGGACCTTCTTTGTGAGGTTGGTGGTATGTTTTCAATTGCAAACAGGCTAGATAACATTCACAAGATACCTTGGATTGGGTTTCAGACGTGGCGTGCTAGTGGAAAAAAGGTATAGGCTTTATTTCAGCTGTTTCTTATCTACAGTGTTTGTTGTTTGGTGGAGTTTATGGATTCTCTGTTAGTTATTTATATGCCTAATTATGTTTCTCTAATTAGGTTAAATCAAGTTTGGTCACTGAACTTGTTAATAGAATAGTAACAAAGGTCCTTTGGGTCATCTGGAAGGTGGATTTGGTAGTGGTGAAATGTTGACACTAGCCTTTTTGAAAAAGGTTTCTTTTTTTATGCATTGAGGAAGATATAATTGTTGGGAGAATGCTTTGTGTAATTTGATATCTTGAAAAGGTTTACAATCTGACACAAGTGAGGTTGTTGGCTCAAAATCTCCTCTTGAGGAGATTTCAGACGGAGGAGGATTCTTGCTTTTAAGCCAAAATCCTGATTGTTGCTACAATATGATTGCTATTAGAAAGTGATTGTGACTTTTTTCCCCCAAAAAACAATGGCTTTTACATGAAGCTAGATTATTATCACAATTTCTGAGGGTATCAAAATGGTATACCGAACAGAGTTCTAGGAATGTGTCAGATCTGAAAAAATAGTATTGTAAAAAAACATATTTATTAGTATGGGTACTCTCAAAAGCTTGTTGTAGCATGACCAGCTAATAATGGCATGATCATATTTCATAGTAAAGTATAATTGACTCATGAAGTCTGTTTTATAAACCAACCATTTTCTCAGCTAACACAAATTCAGACTTTTTTACGTGTGCACAAGAAGTAAAGCGGCGTCAATGTATAAATCAAATCTACGACTCCCAAAAGGGGAAGCACAACTGCTAAGTCATAATTGTTATAAGTTGCTAGTTCAGAAGTGAGGATACCAAGGACTGTAGATACCAATAGTTCAAAAAAAAATGGAGAGATGATTACAAAGAATAGAATAGAAGTAGAATTAAAATAGTGACTATAGATGTATCACTGAACTGTCAAAATCAGAGATGTACAATAATAAAAGGAAACCTTTAGATTGTAGATTCAACCTCCCTCATGCGCTATACGAAGAAGAAATAAAGAACCACGATTAACTGTGATACTCCCACCTACAGCATTAATTATAGTCTGTTTTTGGAAAACCAAATATGACTACTAGAATGGTACACGGGAGTATTATTAGAGTTGCTGGTGAGAGCGGATCAGCCCTTCCCACAGTGAGATCTGGCTAGCCCAATGAACATGTGCGCAGCATAATAACAGGGTTTAATAGCTTTAAGTGTTCTAAACACATGATTGACTCATAAGCAGGAAAAAGTAACCGACCAGATAATTATAATTCTAAATAGCTTCCGCAAACCCACAATGGTGGAAATAGCCTTTGCTCAATTATTGCACTGCATTAGTGTTACAACCAGTCGACCTTTGTACCGCTGCATTGACCCATTAGCCTTGGTTTTCACCTTATACACCCACTTACAGCCAATAGTCTGTTTACCTGGTGGAAGAAAGACAAGATCCCAAGTTCTAGTCTTATGCAGTGCAGCTAATTCATCCTCCATGGATTGTTGCCAATGGGGATCAAGAGAAGCATCTTTGTAGGAGTTGGGTTCAACAATATGATGAATAGCAGAAAGAAAAGAGAAAAACTCAGAAGAGTAACAAAAAGAGGTAAAACCAAACCGAGGAGGACCATGTTCACGCTGTGCATGAGAGAAGAAGCTACAGTTGGTGCAGAGTCTGAAAAGCCAGAGGCAGGAGAGTGGAGGGGTCGCCAGATGTATCAGAATGTTAGACAACTGCTGGAGTGCTTGTCTCTCTCAGCTGATACACTTGTGTAATGGGAGGACGGGACATAGACAGAAGACTCAGTAGATAGGTTAGACACATCCATCGTACACGGTTATAATAATTGGGAAACATGATCAGGAAAAGGATCAACAAAAATTGGACGAGACTATCTACATTAGATGCAGGACTAGGTATCTGATAGTAAAACAATCATTCAAGAAAAAACATGCCTAGAAATATATATTTTATTAGACAAAGGATCAAAATGTCGATAACCTTTTTGTGCAACACCATAACCAAGAAAAACACACAATCCGGGCAGACAATTTAGTACGTTCTATGGATGGGAGCAAAATGAAGCAAGCACAACCAACGACATGCAAGGACTGATAATCAGGAGAAGCATGAAATAAACATTCGAAGGGTGATTTACCTGCAGTAAAGGATGAAGGGAGACGGTTAATCAAATAAGTAGAAGTTAACTCTACCTCTCCCCAAAACGGAGAAGAAACAGAAGCTGAGAGCAAAAGAGAGCGAGCTGTCTCAATAAGATGTCTATGTTTACGTTCTGCAACAACATTTTGCTCTGGCATATGGGGACAAGATAGTTGATGATGAGTCCCCTCACGAGTTAAAAGTGCCTGAAAAGCAGTAGACAAATACTCACCTCCAGAATCAGATTGAAGACATTTGATGGTTTCATGAAATTGAGTGTGAACCATAGCAACATTGAAAGTTTTCAAGAAAGAGCAGGCGGCAACAGATGATTTCAGAAGTCAGATTCAGAGCGGCAACGAAATTCATATTCTGAGCAATGGTGGGCAGACTAGATGGATTCAATGTCGCAGCGGACGGATGGATTTAGAGCAGCATCGGACAGATGGTTTCAAAGTGGCAGATAGAAATAGATTTAAAGTGGCAAACAAACGGATTCAGAGTGGCAGACGGAAACGAATTCAGAGTAGCAGATGGAGTCATAGTGGGAAGCGGATGCAGAGTGGTGAAGACAGAAGCAGACGGATTCAGAGTGATAGAAAACTGATTAGAAAGCCTTAGATGAATATCGTTCGGGAACAGTGTGATGAACAGTTCCCGCGTTCTATAGTAACCCTGATGAACACTACCGCAGAACAGTACACATTACAGCGGTACATTAACTGCAATCCCAGAAGACAGAACTGATGTAGATGCAGAAAGAAAAAAAAATGACCCTTTTTTTTCCTCTGTTTCTTCATCATTCTCAGACATACTTGGACGCAAAAATTGAACCTAGAAACTCCACTACCATGATATAAAAGAGAACGAAATCATATTATTGGACCCTGAAGTCTAAATTACATTGAGGAAGACTGATCCTTTATAGAGATGGATCTTCTAATACAAGCAAGGCCTAAAGTAGGAAATAGCTGGGGCAAAAGATAATACTCTCCTAATACATGCTAGGCCTATAATAGGAAATAACTTGGACTAAAAGAAAATAAACCTGCAGTGACTAAAATACACTCTATAGTATAATAGACTAACACTAAAGACAACTAAATAACAAGCAAATATACTCTGACAATCAGGTGCCTATATGACTGTGCTTACAATTATGGAATTGATTATAATTGTTAAGGCAAACAAAGGGACTTGGGATAGGAGCACTCATGGAATGTGGTATTAACTAACATATCCCAAAGGACATGAATTCAAAAAATAAAAAAGAAACCACCTATTTTTAGCTTTTGAGGGCTGAGTTACATGCTAAGACACGACATGATTATTGGACCCTTACATTTCAGCATTTTTTTTCTCAGCCTCCACTCCCTCCCTCCCTCCCTCCCTCTGTGTCTCTCTCTCTCTCTCACACACACATACACATACACACACACACAACTGATCTGAAAAAAATGTAGTGCAACATGCTTGATAGTGTTGCACATCTTCATGGAATGGGCTACTAGTTTCTAGTTATGATAGAAGTCTTTTTTTTGGTAATTAAAAATTTGATTAACCAAAAGAAGGGGAACAGGATACAAGGAGTTTAAACCCCCTCTCGCAGGAGGAAGTCAAGAGAAAATCATCTAAAAGATGAAATGAAATTCAGCAAACATGCTAAAAGTTAGATAGAAAATAAGAAAAGTTAATACTAAAATACATTAGTCAATCTCATAAGTCATCTAGGTAGGTACAGTGGTTGGATATGAAGCTTTTAAGATCGATTACTTCAGCTGAGAATTTAACTTGGTCAATTATCGACTTTACTAAAGAGTTTGATGAAGTAGAGAGTCCTTAAAAAATTCTTTTGTTTCTTTTATATTAAATCGAAGAAATATAGGTATTGAAAATCTGTTTAAGAGCCCAAAATATTTGTTAGATCTACAGAAGGAAATAAGCCGGTCTATCTTATGGTGAAAGCTCCCAACAAAGTGCTGAATATGACCTTTGCATAGAAGATTGTGCCATTTCAATTTGCTAAATTTGTAGTCAAAGAAGATATGATCTCTTGATTCGGAAGCTACGGCACAAAGGAAGCAAACATTTGCCAAGGAAAAACCTCTAACTTGGAGATAATCTTGAGTCATCAAGCCTCCAGACAGGGCGAGACAAGAGATAAAAACGATAGAAGTCTTTGACAACTTATTCGGGAGAAGTTAATTGTTATGGACCATATACATATGGCACTAGTGGTGTCATTAGGACTTTGCTTATTAGTTAATTCTATTTTTAGTTGGATTAGTTTATTACTTTCCTAGTTTATGATTTCTTAGGCATTCTAGTTTTATTAAGATCTCTCTTTCCTAGTTTGATTATTCCTATTCATATTACAATTCAGAAATTATAAGGCTACATGCTAACTCTATAAAAAGGGCTTCAGCCCCGTGCTACAGCAAGAACATGAACAGTAATTTCAGAATTCAGACTTTAGTTCCCCTCTCTCTTCCTTCTTTTCTTCATCTAATTATTCTCCCCTTTTCATCTAGCCTTCTCTACTTAATCTATTGTAGATACTTAAGACTAGTAAGGAGATACAACATTAATTATCTGCATCTAACAAATTCGTTAGAAAATTCTGAGTGAAGGATTGGGTCCATGTTAGACCTTGCTGTTGATTGGGTCCATGTTAGACCTTGCTGTTTACCTGATCCCGCTTCTACATTTTTGGACATGCTAGAATTGACACATATCTTGAGCAGGTATCTCTATCTGAAAAGGCTGAAAGAAAACTGGAGGAACTTGTAAAGGCTGACACTTTAGGAGATGTAATTTACTTCTGGATCCGTGCTGACACCAATGTTAGAGTCAGAGGAGGAAGTTCAAATCTTGACTTTTGGTCACTCTGTGACATTGTTAATTCTGGACGCTGCGGGTATGGGTTGTACATTATTTTCTATATTCAAACGATGCATTCTCTTATTTCAGTAATAAAAACTGTGATGTTTACTGCAAATGTTTATTGAGAAGGAACTATAATAGCTTGTCAGGCTGCATAGATATATCTGAACAAGTACATTACTAAATTGCAAATGGTGCAATTGAAATCTTAAATAATGGGCTCTTTTTTCTTTGGAATTCATCATTCTATTGCCCAGTTTCGTCTTCAAGTTTCTTCATTTTACTTAGTGCAACTGCTTAATGTGCTACTATAAGCATGTTACGTTTCCTTAGTTCATAGGCTATTTCATTATTTAATAAGGCTAATGTGGGCCGTTGTTAGGAATAGGCTAATTAACCTGTTTAGTTGCTTATGTGTTTTAGGCCCATAAGGCCCATCAGCGCCTGGCTGCGCACCTATATGTAATGGGCGTCTTGCCCTATTTTGATTATGAAGAATGAAACCATAGTTTTCTCATCACTTTCTTCTCTTCTCATCCCCTTCCTCACCCCAGCCACCGGTTATTGTGCATCCACTCAGGGTGCACAACACTAGTATCAGAGCAATTGAATCCTTGCTTCCGTCGCTATGGCTCAGAAGAAAGCTACGGACACCAAGGAGGATCCCTCGACCCAGTTTGACGAGGAGGCGCTAGCGGCCTAGGCCCAGGTCGCCCCCTCCTCTGCCATGGATTCAACTCTGCCACTGCTACAGGCCCTTACAGACTTTACGGTGGAGATGCGATCCATGCGCCTAAGCAAGCAGACCATACAACAGACCATCCTTTAGCGTCTGCCAGTCCCAACGCTGCCACGGGCCTCTGACATGGAGCACCAACAGCCTTCATGCCACAGGGGTCTTCCTTCGCGGATGCACACGGCTTCCCTTTGCATCATCCATTGCTGCAGGGCCACTCGTCTAATCCGCATGGCTTTCCTCCACAGCATCCAGCGCTGCAGGGCCATGCCTCTGCTACAACGCAAGACTCTCCTTCAGCAACAAGCTCGCATCTTTCCGGCCTCTGCGATGTTTGGAACTTTTGACCCGACAAATATCCTATCACCTGGTGCTACTGGCACACAATTGCGTGCCTCCCCTAGCCAGGCCGCATTGCATTGTCAGCCCAGGATGGACTTGCTGCCCTATAGACCAGCGTTCAGATCAACAGCCTACCCTACCCTGGTCACGGACCTTGCGCCAGGTAATTCCCATTCTCCGATTAACGATGCATTCGGAAGAGTGTGTGCCTCCTTTGCGATGTTTGGAACTTTCGACCCGATGCTCGGTTACAATTTCCCAAGTATGGGCGAGATGATAGCCCTATAAATTGGATTTATCAAGCCAATAAATTTTTTGAGTATGATGGCGTGCAGTCTGATATGGATAAATTGAGAATTGCCACTTTCCATCTGACGGGGGACGCGCTGGTTTGGTTCCAATACTTTTGAGTGTGACCTTCCCAATCTCACTTGGGATGATTTTGTGAGTGAACTATGCGTGCAATTTGGGCCGAATGATTATGCTGATTTTAATGAATTGCTGGCCGCTTTATGTCAAACCTCCAAAGTGTGCTCGTATCACCAGGAGTTCATGCGCATCGCTAATCGGCTGCCCAATTGGGATCAAGCGGTATTAGTGGGTGCTTTCATGCATGGCCTTCGGGCAGATATTGCGGACGAGATCCGTTAGTTCTGGCTTAAATCTATGAAGGATATTATTGGCATGCTCGTGTTGCGGAGGAAAGGTTGAACAGGCAACGGCGTGCAACACGACCTTTCTCTAGGCCATCGCTAGGAATACTGCCCATTTGGCCTGCTACCACCAATGGGATGACCAGCAGGGTCCTCTAATAACCCTCCTCTCCGTCGGCTTTCCTAGGCTCAGATAGAGGAGAAACGAGCAAAAGGCCTTTGCTTTAACTATGATGAGCGCTATACTCTGGGGCATCGTTATCACACACCACCCACGACTTTTATTTTGGAATAGTCCTATTTTGAGGAGGATGATACCATTGATCCACTGGGAGATGCTGATTATGTGGACTCCACGGCTGAGATCTCATTTCATGCTTACTCAGGGACATACACGCCTCACACGATGTGAGTGCAAGGTCAGTTGAAACGCCAACCTTGCGAAATTGATTGATAGTAGGAGTATCCATAATTTTATTAATGACAAGGTGGCACAACGTTTGGGTTGTCACATTGCTCTGGCGTATGGTATGCACATGCGCAGTAAGGGACTATGTTCGCGTGTCCCTCTGCATATTCAGGGCTATGATTTTCTTGTTGACCTCCACCTCTTACCGACGAAGGGGGCTGATATTGTATTGGGGCTCCAAGAACTTGGGGACGTCGTTTGGAACTTTAAAGATTTGGTTATGTCATTTGGTATGGATGAGCAGCAGGTCCGCCTTCAAGGATCCCACCCCCGTACCCTCCAATCAGCTCAGGCTGTTGGCACTTTTTTTCGCCACTCTCCTTACGGCCTTTTGCTACAACTGCTGTCCGAACCAATCCCAAACTAGGAGACCCTTCCGGCGGATTTGATAGCCCTCCTGGCTGATTATGTGTCTCTCTTTGGCGAACCATCGAGGTTGCCTCCCACGCGTGGGCACGACCATCAGATCCCTATTATCCCAGGGTCGAGCCCAGCGAATGTCTGGCCCTATCGTTATCCATATGTGCAGAAGGCTGAGATCGAACGTCTTGTGACAGAAATGCTTGATGCAGGTATCATTCGACCCAGTTCTAGTTCTTACTCTTCACCGGTATTGTTGATCAGGAAAAAAGATCGGGACATGGCGGTTTTGCGTGGATTATCACACTTTAAACGCCATAATTCTGAAGGACAAGTATCCCATCCTTATTATTGAGGAGCTTCTCGATGAATTATCAGGTGCGTAGTATTTCTCTAAGCTTGATTTACGTTTCGGTTACCATCGGATACAGATGCATCTAACCGATATTCACAAAATCGCCTTTTGAACACAGGACAGTCACTTTGAATTTTTCGTCATGCCGTTCGGCTTGACCAATGTACCGGCTACATTTCAGAGCTTGATGAATGATATATTCCGGCCCTTCTTACGCCAATTTATACTGGTTTTCTTTCACGATATATTAATGTATAGTGCCTCGTGGGAGGATCATCTTCGTCACCTTCAGATAGTTTTTGATATTTTGGTAGCCCACTCTCATTGGTTGAAACGGTCGAAGTGTTCTTTTGGTCGTCCACAGATTGATTATTTGGGTCATATTATTTCAGCACAAGGGGTTTCTACCGACCTAGCTAAGGTGGAAGCTATGCTCGAGTGGCCAACTCCAAAATCGCTTAAGGCTTTACGTGGATTCTTGGGGCTGACTGGCCATTATAGACGCTTTATTGCCCATTATGGCACCCTGGCCTCACCCCTTACTGCTTTGGTTAAGGCCGGGGCGTTTCACTGGAGCCCAGCGGCATAGATGGCCTTCGACGCACTGGAGCAGGCTATGTCTGCAGCGCCGGTGTTGGCCTTGTTGGATTTTTCTCAACCCTTCATGGTCGAAACTGATGCTTCGGATAGCAAGCTTGGCACGGTTCTCCTTCAGGCCGAGCGTCCCACTGCCTTCTTTAGCAAGGTCTTATCGGGACGATCTTTTCGTTTGTCAGCCTACAAATGTGAGATGCTTTGTCATCCGGACAAAATGACGTTCATATTTATTGGGTCGGCACTTTGTCATCCGGACGGACCATCAACCCTTGAAGTATTTCCATGACCAGTGGATATCAACTCCAGCCCAGCAATGCTGGGTGACCAAAATCATGGGTTATGATTATGATATGATTTACAAAAGAGGGGCCGACAATACCGTGGTTGATGCTCTTTCCCGGCGAAATGAGGAGGCTGCTCTCATGGGCCTATCTATTCCCACATTTCCATTTCTGGCCGAATTGCTTCAGATCTATAAGGATGTACTTGAGGCCGTGGACATATTGGGTCGACTCCAGGCTAATCCGACATGCTTACCCTCTTTTGTTTTGCAGGGAGATTATATCATGTGGAAGAACTGCTTATGGGTTCCCCCGAGTTATTCGCTGAGGCAAGCTATTATATCCTTCTTTCATGACACTCTTAGTGCTAGCCATGAAGGATCATTCTGCACTTACAAACGTGTTAGTCAGAATTTCCTTTGGCGCGGAATAAAAAAGGCCGTTCATTCGTATGTTGACGCCTATGATGTTTGTCAGCGCACAACGACTTCCACTACTACTCCAGCCGGCCTTTTGCAACCCCTCCCCATTCCAAAGTGCATGTGGGAGGATGTTTCCATAAACTTTATTGAGGCTCTTCCGGCAGTCCAAGGTAAATCGGTTATCCTTGTGGTAGTTGATCGCCTTTCTAAATATGCGCATTTTTGTGCCCTTAGTCACCCATACACGGCTAAAACGGTTGCTGAACTCATGTTTGCGAAGTGGCCAAGCTTCATGGTATGCCACGTACAATTATTTCGGATTGGGACAAAATCTTTATCTCCCACTTTTGGCGTGAGTTGTTTGCCTTGAAAGATACTAAGTTGCATATGAGTATCGCCTATCATCCTCATAGCGACGGGCAAACCAAGGTTGTCAACCGTTGCCTTGAACAGTACCTCTGTTGCTTTGTGGGAGAGGAACTTCGTTGTTGGTTCCAACTTCTTCTATGGGCTGAATGGTCATATAATACGGCATATCATACGTCCACGGGTTTCACCGCCTTTGAGGTTGTCTATGGCAAGCCTCCGTCCAGAGTGATTTGGTATTTGCCTTTCTGTTAGTGATGTGGATTATACTCTTAAGACGCGCGATGAGGTCCTGCGTCAGCTTAAGGCTAACCTCACGGCTGCACAGAATCGGATGAAACAAGTTTATGACCGCTCTCACATGGACCACGAGTTTTCTGTTTGGGATATAGTTTATGTTAGTTTATTACCTCATTGTCAACATTCCTTAGTGCCAGCTGCCTTGGTTAAACTCGCCCATCGGTTTCATGGTCCCTACAAGGTGTTGGAACGTATTGGCCCTGTTGCTTATCGTCTGCAGCTACCCCCTACTTCCCAAGTTCATCCATTTTTCATGTGTCCCGTCTTCGGCATTATGTGGGGGATCCTTCTTGCCTATCCAGTGAAGTGCCTACGCCATTGCTTTTGCCGGAGGACCCCCTTGATCTTCCTTCGTCTATCGTAGATCATCATCGGGTTCGTCATTTTGGACGTTTGGTGTCTGAGGTGTTGGTTGCTTGGCATGATCATCCCTTAGATGATGTGACTTGGGGAGTTAGGATGACTTCTATGCTCAATTTCCTACAATTATGGAGGTCAAGGCTATAGCGGAGCGTGGTGAAATATTACGTCTCCTTCGTTCATAGGCTATTTTATTATTTAATAAGGCTAATGTGGGCCGTTGTTAGGAATAAGCTAATTAATCTGTTTAGTTGTTTATGTGTTTTATGCCCATCAGCGCCCGGCTGTGCACCTATATGTAATGGGCGTCTTGCCCTATTTTGATTATGAAGAATGAAACCCTAGTTTTCTCATCTCCTTCTTCTCTCTTCTCATCCCCTTCCTCGCTCCCGCCAGTTATTGTGCATTCACTCATGGTGCACAACAAAGCAAAATGGTTTACTATACACGTCCGTGCTTCACTTTTGATGATGCTGACAAACTTCGGTTTTCTGTTTTCTATATGCTTACATGTAATTTTGTAGTGGCTTGTGTGAAGGAAAATCTCAATTAGTTTCTTTAGCCCATAATGCATAACACTAGTACTCCCTTCATCCTCTTTAGATGCTCCATCTGAACAAATGTTGATTTTTCTTGGATGGTGGAAATTCCAACTAATTAAAGTGGGGAAGAGGAGGTTCAAAGTCCACTTAAATTGACCATATGGAGCATCTAAAGAGGGACTGCCCTCTTTTCCAGATGGAGCATCTAAAACAGGATGGAGGGAGTACTATATTCTCAACATAGTGCATATTTTGACATCTCATATTTCTGCTTTCCACTACCACCTGTTTCCTTTTTTCATCTTTGTAACTGTGAACAAAAACTGATAGTAGAAACAAACAGATAACTCAGTGTGTAAAGCCTCACCATAAAACTTCTATTCATATCTATTTTACAAAATTTTGGAAAATATGGAAGTCTATGATTTGCATGTAGATACGTCTCATGCAGTTTGGCGCTCTCTAAGAGTGTTGGGCTTTTATAACTTTCTGGAAATCCTTTAATTGGAAATTATTAGTAGGGGTAGCTTAAGAATCATATTATTGGGTTCGTGTTCTTAAACCCATTTGCTTATGGGACCTCCTCACTTATCTCCCCACCATCAAGAGAGAGAATTTCAATCTCCCAGGTGAGAAAGAATTTTCTTACCACTGTCTTTGCCCAAGCCCCTTTCTCCGTTGTACTCGGCACCACTTACCACTGGTCCCCTCTCCAACCTGAGCCTCCTACCATTGACAGCCTGACTTCACTTCATCTCTCCCGGCCTTCCTCCCTCAACTGACATGATCAAAGATCTTACTTCACTCTACATTGTAGTAGCCACTTCAGATGCCATAGTGTCCGTCAATGACTGCTGATGTGATATCAGGCGTAGTTGCTGGCAACCTTTTTGCTGAGGTCAATTGTCTAATAGTTAAATAAGTAAATTAGGATCTTTTGAGATAAAGGGATTAAAGGGGTGTATCACTTAATGAGGTGGGTGGTCTGACTAAGATAAAAAAAATGGAATAATGACAGTGTGGGGTGTCATCATAAAAAAGCGAGCTGGGGAAATGGCTACTTCACTATATTTGATTTTAATTGGTAAGCAAGTGGTTTATCTGGGAGCGTAGTTTTCATTGATGACGGGGCATTTTTGTAATATGTTTATGTAAATACTAAAACTATTGTATTGTATGAAATAGGTAGTAAATGTACCTTTTTTTATCTTTTTCCTTTCTCCCCTAACTCTCCCCTTCATTCTTTGTTCTCTTAGAAATCATAGTTTTTTTTTCCTCTTTGTCCTAATCTCGGCGAAGATTTTGTTGGATTCTTGGCTGATTGATTATCGTCTTCACTCTGTAGCCTTATCACTGGATGTCTGGAAAAAGTTTTAATGATCATGTGGTTGAAATCATTCACAAATGACACAATGAGAGTCCTCAATGATTGAGGTTTTAGTTTTGGAGACGCAAAGATAAGTGGCATTGTACCCTTATTGCAGTTTAAAATTTCCAACCATTCACAAATTGATGTTCTCAAACTCCCCAAAATTAGCACAAAATTAATGATACTAGAGGGGGTTGCAAATATAAGGGTTTGATATCACTCTTCATGAATCCTGTAATATCAAATGCTCGTCCTCTTTTTTTTTTTTGGGGGGGGGGGGGGGGGGGAGACAAGTAAGACACATGCACACTTGCTTGATACGCGCCATTGGGATTCAACCGTAGTACCTCAACCCCAACCGGGAGAGATCCCACCAGCCCACCAAAGGCTCCTCCCCTAATTTTTGAAATTTCCAGTTGCAAGGCTTGTGAAGTTCTACATCTTCATGTCTTAGCTCCTTTTACAACATTAGTTTTTGCATTGACCGATCACTGCTCATCAATGTTTGAAACCTTTGTGCAGGTTGTCCATATGGACCTTTTGCTTCAGTTGTGTGTCAAAGTTGCATAACACAATGTTCCACTTTCCATGGTATTTTAACTTTGCTAAGTATGCTGGCGATATTTTGTATATTTATTCCAAGTGTGACATCATTAGAGCCATATCTGTAGCATTTGGTCTCCCTGTTACCAAAAAGCTTTGGATGTGATTCTCTTGGACAACATAAGTTGCATGTGGACCATTGAAAATACAGAGGCATGCATCTCAAGAGTGCTAGAATAACTTCTCGCATGACATCCGTGCAGCCTAAGATGGGGGATTACAACTAAAGTGTCGGGCACTGGAGGCTATGCTTGCTGTGGTCAAGTAGACTTTTGGACATGTGCTTCTAAAGGCGTGGTGAAGCCATCCTTTTGGATCGTTCTTCTGCCTATTGGAATTGAGCTAAAATTTAGGAGTACTTAGTTATAACAAGATCCTTGAGGACTTCAAGCTGGTTCAAAGATGATACAGGGAACATATTCAGTTGTCATTCATGATTAAGTGGTTAAGTTATGGTGATATAATTCTTATTAGAACTCTAAGAACCAAACTATATTTCTGAATTGAGAAGTCTGAATTACATAAGAGGAGGATCGATGTTATATAGAGATCCGATCTCCTAATACAAGGAAGCCTAAATTAGGAAATTACTTGTAAACAATTAACCCAAAATATGACTAAAGTGCCCTCTATACTAATAAGAAGTAGCACTAATGATTTAACCAAAATACGAGTAACTATAACAATTCTTATGTGTAAGGGTTTGTCAGGAACTTACTATTAATTGGCCGTTAGGGTTATTAAGCAAACTAGAAACATTGTTAGGGGTTATGCACAGGAAGTCGATTAGAATCGCCTTTTGTTTATCTTCTTCCTGATTTTTTTCTAGCTTCCCTATGTTTCCTCCCTGTTCTCTCTCTTTTCTATCTCTCCTCTTTCTTCTTGCTCTAGCAACCCTATATTTTACACTTTTTCCTCATATCTCACTGTAAATCTGCTCGGCAGGCTTATCAGTATTTTGAAAGCATATATGGCAATGTGTAAGCTTTGCACTTTAGCTAAGCATTTCATTGACTATTTTACTTGCTGCAAAGAAATTGCAAACTGGTGGAATTATTATTATAACAAGAAACTAAATACCGATCTCTAACTGTATGTTTCATGTGAATATCTACGTTACTTTGAATGCATGTAGGGGAGCAGATAAGTGAATATAACTTGGTGAAGATTTAGGTGTTCTTTATTCAGTTGAAGAGTTTTATTGGCTGAGTCAGAATTTTAAGAGAGGTTTGTTTTGTACAATTACGCGTGGTATTATCTTCTTTGAGATGTAAGTGGCTGATGGTCTTACAAAATTGTCAAAAGGATATGTCATTTAAGTTGTCAATATCTAATTTTTATTATAAAATGATTGCATCAGATATTTTGTACAACCTAAGATACTCAGCCTCTCTATTAGATAGATAGGTAGATGTAATTGTATTTTACAGGAACTTTCATGATACTTTTTTTTATTGAAGTGATGGTTACCTCCTGCCCTGACTGAATTCTGCTAATTATCTAAAACCTACTTTGGTTTTCTGGTTTTATCCTCTTACCAGTGACCTATTGAGTGTCTGAAGCTTTCATTTTTTCGAATGCAGGGAATTATTCGAGAAAGCCTTTAGACGGATGTATAATTTTCCATCAGATGTCGAAGCCCTTCCACCAATGCCAGATGATGGTGATTACTGGTCTACAATGCATAGCTGGGTAATGCCGATTCCATCATTTCTGGAATTTATAATGTTTTCGAGGTAACTTTCCGCTAAACTGCAATTCCTGAAATAGTTAGCCTCTCTTATTTTTTGATTTTATTAATGTCAATTTTCTGTCCAAATTCTCCAGGATGTTTACTGATGCACTTGACACTGTAAATTACAATCTAAGCAAGGGCACCGGTTGTTTGCTTGGATCCTCAAAGATTGAGGTATTGGTGATCTAGATTGATGAATGCTATTTGGTGTGCAGGATATCAGATTCAACCATAGTGTAATCGAGCTTTACAGAGCTTTTGACTGGAAAAGGACCCTTCCTTTTTTAGACACAAATATGTTTCTCTCTCGTAGTTGATCTATTTACTGACAGAACCAACAATTTGAACTTAGTAATCATTCCCTTAATTGAGTTAATTAGGGTTAAGGTCCAAAGTAGACATAAAGTCCTGCTGAAGGAATTTATAGTAAGAGTCTTGTGCAACATGTTAAGTCACTAATTAATTGAGTTAATTAGGGTTAAGGTCCAAACTCCACACATGCGAATTATGAGTAAAATTACCACTAAGAGCATAATATGCTTCTCTGAACCTGTACAATTAGTGTTTGGTGCTGAAAGTATATGATATCAAGTGCAATGTGATGATGGCTATGCCTATCACCACGTGTGCTCTCCCAGCTTTCATGTTAAGTCAGAGAGATTAATCTTTTTGATTGCAATGGCATGTATGGACTGGATGCAGTGTCAAGTTGGCTATTTTGTTCCCCTTAATTTTATTTCCTTTAGATTTTGTGACTTCTGTAAGGTTGGTTTCAAGTTGTTTGCAATTCTTTTGCTGGAAAACAGTACCTTAATTTCTAATTTCTTAATTTTTGCAGAAAAGGTTTTGCTATTGTCGGATGTTGGAACTCTTGGTCAATGTTTGGGCTTACCATAGTGCGCGCAGGATTGTATATATTAATCCATTATCTGGTGTTATTGAGGAGCAGCATGCTATTGAGCAGCGTGAGGGACGAATGTGGGTTAAGTATTTTAACTTCACATTGTTGAAGAGCATGGATGAGGACATGGCCGAAGAAGCTGATGATAAGGACCATCAAAGCGAAAGATGGTTGTGGCCTTTAACAGGGGAAGTGTACTGGCAGGGTGTATATGAGAGGGAAAGGGAGGAGAGATATCGTATGAAGATGGACAAGAAGAGGAAATCAAAGGAGAAGCTATTAGAGAGGCATAAATATGGGTATAGACAAAAAACCCTTAGATCTGGTTAGAGGTGTAGATAGGAGGTGAAAACAATTAGTTTTTACACAGTTAGATTACATAGATGATATAGAGAATTCTCCTGCAACCAAATTACAGAGCAACGAAGAAAGCTCAACCATGAGGTAGGCCTTTTTCCTAACACCACCCTTTTAAATGGAAAGGTGGAGGGAAGAGTCCAAAAATAATTTTGGAGAAGAGTTTATTCAGTTATTGCGGCCAACAAAGTAAAGGTTTTTTTTTCAGCTAATGCTTTTCACTTGCATTCACCTTCAGGTGAGTCTCCCTGCGGCCCTTCTATTCTTTGAATTCAATTGTTTCATAATTGTGCCTGTTTAGGCCATTGTAACATTCTTTCAATCTTTCCAGTGTACATTTATAATTTTTTGGGAAATTTTATAAATGAGAATACTTTACCTTTGCTGTGAGAAGCTGTTAACGGAATCAATTTCACTTTCAATATGCTATCAATGTTTGAGTTTCATTAGTTTCATTTTACTTGCCATGACAAAAGTTCCAACCACAAAGTTACACATACAAATCACGAAGCGTCGAAGTGTTGAGGAACTTGAGTTTCGTTAAAATTTCCACTTTATCTTACTGAGATATGTTTTTTTTATATGGAACATTCCAATAACTAACCAAAGGTTATACAAGTGGTCGCTACACATGGAAAGGCTGTGAGAAGCCATACATATATACAACTTAAGCCCCCCACCCCCGCGGAATGTACGAGATGTTGAACTACAGCGCCGATCATAGTCCTGAGCGAATTTCATTGCCCATAGCCAGTTGGGCTCCACGGCATTCCGAAGGAAGCCTCTGCACTTACTAAAATGTGTTAGAACTCGATAAAACTCCACCAATTCAATAATACTGAGTTAAATCCTCCACTTAAAGAAACTATTGATGTTCATGTTTCGTTAATAACAAGTGACACAAGTATGATTTATTGCTACAACCACATTCTCCATTGATAACCCAACACAACAAAAACCAGCAAAGACCGGATTGTACCCATGCCACACATTGCTCATCGCTCGTGTTGTGGAGAAACTCCAGTGCCGATGGTAGTCGCCAAGGGGTTGGCCTGAGTGATTTTCATTGCCCATAGCCAGTCGAGCTCCACGGCATTCCGAAGGAAGCCTCTTCACTTACTAAAATGTGTTAGAAGTTGATAAAAACTCCAGCAATTCAATAACATTGAGTTAAATCCTCCACTTCAAGAAACTATTGATGTCCTTTTGATCCACTTTACCCAGCAGCAGATGTTCATGTTTCGTTAATAACAAGCGACACAAGTATGATTTATTGCAACAACCACATTCTCCATTGATAAAATTTACTATAGAGCATTCCTTCATATCAATTTCCTTCAATTGCCACCATGAAATAATATGTTACAAACTTTTCACAAAATTAATAGACATTTTGGTATTTTAACAAATTAATTATTTTACTTCTAACGGGATTGCAAATAAATTATATATGCCGTCAAAGTGCAAAAGTGACTTCTTACAATCAATGTGAACCATTCGTTTTGGATAGTCTCAGCTTCTGCCGCAACAATTGTAAGTTAACACCTCACATTAATCGTGAGTTTGCAATATTGCATGCGACCCTAAAACTTTTGGCTTCATCTCAGATCTTAATCGTGGTCTCAAACAAATGGTAATCCATACCAATTTGTTCAATCTGTTAGTTCAACTTGATAAGGCGTACAATGGATCGAAGTTATGTCTCCTTAAGTCAGGAGAAAATTGCTGAAAAGTGTCAATTTCTGCGTGACTTCTGGACTGATTAAATGCTGCTTATGAACCTTCATGCGTGATTCTGGATGAGTAGTCTTTTTGCAGATTTTTATACTATTTTTCAAGTTTTTGGTCTGATCGTTCTCTGGTTTGTCATGTTCGATTGGGTAGGCTCTTTAGTTTCTTTCAAGTCTTTTCTTGTTTTGGGATTTTGTTTAGTTTCTTTGGGTTGTATTTCCGTTCTCTTTGGTTAGTGAATTTTTAATTATCCAAAAAAAAGTCCAATCTTCTTTCAGACATCACCAATCAGCATAAACAAGTTTTTTCCATGTACTAAGGTATTTGGTTATTACGAAATTGGATATTGGCATTGTCCCAGTTTTGCTTGTCCTGGAGCTACCACTAATACTGAAAGTTTCTGTGGTTAGACATGCCATCTATCAGCTTGTTTTTCTATTGCATGGTTCAACCAGGTTGTATCATTTCGAGGTTAATATTAACTTTAATAAAAAAAATGGAGCCCAGAAGAATTGAAAACATGGCCTGATCCTATAAGAGTTTGATACACAGTACAGCATTTGTTGTTGAAATAGAACTCAGTCAGCACTTCGAGAAATTCAATTCTCCCCGAGCTCAGGCCCTGAACCGCAATGCTGGGTCTGCCATTCTGGCTTTGCAGACAGTGAGCTAGATTAATCTCGAGCTAGATAAGGAAATAAAGATCAGATATTCCACTGACCCGAAAGTCTCATTCATCTGGAAATGAAGCCATCAATATATATCAATAGATGACAAAATGTAGAATTGAGACAACATCCTGCTGACAAAACAAATAGGATTTAGATTGGTATACACTTTTCTTAAGATGGTTCAACGGTTTATAGACAACATTCTCGTACTGAAACGACCTCAAAATAATCTCTTTTCGTTCATTAAACTGCCTGAAAAGACATATTTGATTAGATAGTTGAAACTCTCCCGGAACAATACTACTCGAGTAAAAGGTTGGAAACCAATTGATACTTCAGTTGGTAGCAGGTAAATCTACTGTCCTCTCCAAAAGCCAAAGTCGAATATCTCGCATTTGAAGTGCCTTGTACTTGAATAAAAGATAATGAAAAGGGGTATGAACAGTTTTTTGGATGGTTGGATTTTAATCCAACGGTGGGTATTAAATTAGTGGGTAGGTAAGTGTGAATCATTACTCACCGTTATAACCATTAAATCAAGATCTAACGAATATGCGTTGAACTGGCCTCATATAAGTCAAATAAGAGCAATCTCATTTAAACTTTTTCCATTTTTCCTACAGGAATTTAACATACATTAATATAGCTCCATTCGGAAAAAAGTTTGTCCCATATAGCCCATTTGGCTCAATTTTATCGGCTGGGTCCCATCATTGATAAGAATCACTATATGGGATTGGACTGAGGGAGCATTATGTAAGAGCACACGTTTCAAATGTTTAATATGAATAGATAATATACATAAAAGCATTGCTACGTACAGAGCACCCACCTCTTAGGAAAAGTAATTTAAAAGTTTCCTAACATTTTGTGCTAAATGAATTGAATGAGCTAGTACTAAAATTTGGTATGAGATTAAAAATCAAAGTGCAAGTTTCAGAAACGTTTTCTGAGTTTGCTTTTTTGAGAATTAATTTTTTCTTTGGTTAGGCTAAAATTTTTCATAACAGAAAATTTCCCATTAATTTTAGAAGTTTTTATATAAGTTTTGGAGAGGTCTCCTAGAGGAATATGAACAAATTTCTGTGCAGGTTTTTGAAATGCACTTTTAGCAAGTGCACTTTCAACTCAACGTACCAAAGTTCCCATAAACTGTGGTCATCGACAGTACTAGACCAGGTAGTTAAAGCATTTTTCACAAGAACAAACACATTAACAAAATTACTAAAACTTCATTATTTGCCCAATAAAGGAAATTGTCACTAAAACTAAAAAATTTAGGTAATAATCACAGCAAAATGACCCTGCCCCTTCTAATTGGGTCCTAAAGACTAGCGCACCCCTCATTATCAAAAGAAAATTAGGACAAACAACCAAGCTCAGTGTTATTCCAAAACAATCTCCACAAACAAATTAATGACATGAAAGGCAACAAACATTTTAATCAATGTTATTAGTTGCTCTCCTCTCCTGATTCTGAGGTGTCTGGTTCGTCACACATGGGTGAAGTGAAGTAGAAGGGCCCTAGCTTGTACTTAACCAGATCCCGGTACACCTGAGAGGGCCTAGTCAGCTGTACACCGGACTTCCCTCCGGCAAAGTCTGTGAGGATGTTGCATTGTTCATCCGGGGATGACAGGAGTCGAACCGAGCATCGGTTGGCTATCAGTTTCTTCCCGTGGATGCTCTTGCTCACCACAATTGCGAAATTTCCCTCATTGTCTGTTTCATCACTTGCATAGTACACTACTTTCTTGTGCTCGTCCATGCACAGTAATGCCACCCTTGCACCTGTTTCAGTAATATTTGGACATGCATGCGTACTTGATTAAGTTAGTGGTCAAAGGAAAATTAGAGCCATATTAAAGTTATTTTCTCCGTATATTCATTTTGAATATCTTCAAAAGTGTGAGGCTCCTTTTTTCTTTTGAGTCCCTTTTAAAGGCGCCCGAGGCATGGCCACGTTCATGTGCGTGCTTTGGGACAGCGATTTCAATCGTGTGGCGCCCTAAAACATGAAAAATATTTTCCTCACCAACATTATGTGACTAGGAAGCATGACCAAGGGACAAGTGGCGGGGAGACCTAGAAATCTTAATAAAATTGTAATTTCTTCTTCTGTTCAGCCCTTTTTTCCCTCCCCCTATTGATGTGGCAAAATATGTTTGGTGGTAATGTAATTTTGTCGACCAAGTTAGTCAGACGCTCTCCTAAAACATGGGCCAGGTAGGTATTATATCCCGCCTGTTCTGTTCGAAGTTATCCAGGACATCAACTATTTCCCTGTTTCTAATACCTCAAAACAGTTTTTGGTCCTCGTAACGTTACAATATCATCCACCAGGTAGGAGTGGTCGATCATGAGAATCGATGAGACACGCACTAGCACACATTAGCGCATGGGCGCTTGGACATCATTTGAGCTACACAGGTACTAGCACGTATACCATAAATTTTCATGATGAACAACCCCTATTGAGAGAGAGAGAGAGAGAGAGTAGGGTAGGGAGTACCTTTGATTGGAGAGGTGCCATGGACCCATTCGTTCCATCCCTGGGAGCAGTCCTCGCACATCACTTTGCCTCCCACCTGAATTTCTCTAACCTTGTCTTCTTTCCAATCACCTAGGCCATTGCACCACCCCATCATCCCATAAAAGAACACAGCAATCAGAATCACCAATGTTCTGCCCATATCTCTCACTCTCTCTCTCTCTACCTGGAACATGTTAGCTATATATACATGTATATGTGGAAGAACGTGACAAGCAACTTTCGACGTGCATCCCATTTTCTTTCATATTATTAAAACAACGATTAGTTTGGGCCGCTCTGATACGAGAGCGTCCATCCGTTGACTTTTAAAATTCCACGTTAAATTTCACGACCAAATGGAAGGCAGAAGATGGTCCAGTGATCATGAGAAAATGAAAATGTTACGGCCTTTTGTCTCTATACACTAACCTTTTTACTCCATTCACTAATTAATATGAGAAGGATAACATTAAATAGGACTATCAATGTGGGACTTTTTTTAAAGGGAGGGGTTTACATGAGATCGTTCTCATATAAGGAGCATGAGGCCAATCTTTATAGCCGTTGGATTCCGATCGGAGGATGGATATCAAATCAGTGGGTAAGTGAGTGTGTCACATCAGGAGTTAGGTGAGATCATTATAGCTATTCATAGCCGTTAGATCAAGATCCAATGGCTACGATTTAAAGTGACCTCATATAAGCCATATGAGAGCGATCTCATTTAAACTTTTCTCTTTTTTAAATTGATATACTTCTAAGGGAAGAGTTTACATGAGATCGTTCTCATATAAGGAGCATGAGGCCAATCTTTATAGCCGTTAGATTCCGATCGGAGGATGGATATTAAATCAGTGGGTAGGTGAGTGTGTCACATCAGGGAGTGGGTAAGATCATTATGGCTATTTGTAGCCGTTAGATCAAGATCCAAAGGCTATAATTTAAAGTGGCCTCATATAAGCTATATGAGAGCGATCTCATTTAAACTTTTCCTTACTTCTAATGGGACAGAGTAAGTAAATAATATACCACCAGGCAGATGGTTATCAATTCAAGAAAGAAAATAAAAATTAGTTGAGATTCACAGCTAGATTACTTCCCACACAATTTGAGATGCTTTAAAGTGTTGCTGTTGAAACACAATTTTATAACTGTATAAAAAAACACACATAAATCTATAACATTTACGCATACTCCAGATTTATATACATACATTGTGAACAGTTTTATGAGGAAACAGATTAATGGGGTCATTTATTTTCTCAAGTGAATTACAGTTGGATCTTACATACAAAAAATATAAGACATACATAATAAATACAAAATGTGAAAATGAATACATTCAAAAAGCTCTTTTGTTTATTTGATGTGCTCGTTCAGTTAGCTTCCTGTACTGTGACATTGTGTAGAAGATTTTCTTTATTTCACTGTCTCAGGCATGGATTCCCTATTCTGAAAGATTTACTCATCATTCACAAGATTGTAGAAATTGCCTGATTATCAGTCTTTCCGCATCTGTCAATTCAATATTTTCATCCATCACTCGTTTCCTCAATTCCCTCGCAGCATCGGTGGAGTCAATGCCATCAACCTGAGAAGGGCAACATAGAAAAATATGCCATCAGCTTGTAATAATCACTACACAGAAAACAACAGACGCTGACCCTAGGAATCTGGAAATACCAACCCATTGAGACATGTATGACCATGTTGAAGGAAATACCAAGTGTTGTCCCATTTGAAAGTACTTACGAACAACTATCTATTTTTGGAATTGTAAGCTTTAGCAATCTTTTGATCATGTGAATGCACAAGGTACCAATAGAAAAATTACTGTTAGCAAAAGGAATGTAATAAAATTTTAAAACTAATAAATTTACATGAGCTACTGTCATGAATTAAACACTGATTGCATGGTTTTGCATACTCCCTCCGTTCGGATTTACTATATAGATTTGGAAAAAATATTGTTTTTATTAAACCCAGGGTCCTACAGAAGGTCACGTGACCACTCTGCTGCCTGACACCCTTTTGCTCTCCTCACATCTCCTTCCTCAAGTTTTCCAAAACATACCCCTCCTATCTTCTCAAATATCTTACCTACTCCATTGCCATTATGGCAAATTCCACAAAAACTCAGGTTCAATGCAAAAACCTGTGATCAAGAAATCTCAAGCATCACGGAAGTGCTGACCTGATGTGGGCCCCATCTGAATGTGAAGAATTTGTACGGAAATTGAGAAGAAGTCACGTGCAACCTCAAAATTGGAAGAGTAAATTGGAATGGGGTTTTTCCCAAATCTACATAGTATTTATGAACGGAGGGAGAATGATTTACGTGGAAACCAATTTTTTATGATGTATGAGAAAAAAATCCTTCATGGAATTGTCTTCTCATAAACAATGTCTCAATATAAACATTAAAGGCAATCATCCAATCGTATTGACCATTGCCATTTATTATTTAACTACGTTGAACAATATTAAACAAGAAATTTTATGAGGCACATGTTACTTTGAATTTATCGAAAATATCATTGTTACTGCTATCAAGATTATCATGCATCATAAAAAGCAACAAGAACTGAGTGTTAGTTTATAAGAGTCTAAATCACTAGACGAATGTGTGAAGGGGAATGGGAGGAGGGAAGGAGTGGGACAGGGGTAGTTATGTCTTACATGGATGTAGTTGTTGATGTGTCCATCATTGTTTGGATGAGTTACTAGCTCATATTTGTTGCATGTCCACTCGCCATCAATGATGTACTTGTACTCATAGCGTCCCTCCTGGAAGAAATTGAGTCTTAAACTGTAAAATCACCTTTTTGGTATATGCAAAAGAATTTACACACATAGAACGCCATCGTCTCAGGAAAGTTATAAATATAAAAACAATGATACCTTGCATTCACTAATTATAAAAAATGAAGAGTCGGTTGTAATTTCAACCCTTACTCAAGCAAGGTCCGTGAAAAGGAATCTCAATTTTTAGGGAAAAAATTGAAAAATCTATGCACCAAAGTTCATAAAGGCAGATTATAAACTTCATATCTTTTAGTCTGATCTCAGGCAGGGAAGAGATTTGGGTAACCAGAATAAACTCAATGTATCTTGTACCAGCTAAAAATTTTAATATAAATTTAAAACAACCATAAAATAAAGAGAAGGCACCTAATGTCACTGGCTATTTTTACTTTTACATTAAACAATGATCAAGCAATGAGAAAGCACCTAATGTCAATGGTAATTACTACTTTCAGCAATTCTTATTGTCATCAATTTGATAATAGAAATTTTATGAAAATTAATGAATTGTTATTTTCTTCTTTAACTGTTACTCGTATTCTTCTTCCAGTCGTCATTAGAGAGCTAAAAAAGGGACAATGGAAATTGTCTTAAGTGATCATAAAAAAATTATCTATCTTTTGCCAACTAATAACAATAAAATTCATATGAAACAATCATAAAATTATGAGGAGATATGTAATACCTTGTTTATTTTATTGACATTAAACAATCATAAATCATGGAATTCGTCCAGTGTTCTTTGTTTTTCAACGATTCTTATTACGTCATCATCATCATAATCAAGTAACGCTTTTTCCCAACAATTTGGGGTTGGCGACATGGATCTTACGCCTCCATTCCAGCTTGTTTTGTGTCATTTCTTTTGTAAGAGAAAGCAAAGTTCATATCCTTTATTATTAATTCTATCCAAGCTTTCTTAGGCCTCCCTCTCCCTCTCTTAGCATCATTTACATGCATCCCTTCTAGTATTCTCACCGGAGCATCTATTGGTCTTCTTTGCATGTGCCCATACCAACACAACCTACACTCCCTAAGCTATTCCCCTAAAGGTGCTACACCTAAGACCTCACGGACATACTCATTCCTAATCCTATCTCTCTTAGTTATCTCACATATCCACCTTAGCATTCTCATTTTGGATACATTCAATTTATCTATATAACTTTTCTTTCGCGCCCAACACTCTACTCCATAGATTATTGCAGGTCTAACAGCTGTCTTATAAAAATTTTCATTAATCTTATTTAGAACGCGCTTATCACATAGAACTCCTAAGGCTGCCCTCCACTTTACCTACCCTGTATTTATCCTATGCACCACATCACTATCAACATCTCCCTCTTTGTGGATAATAGATCTTAAATAACAGATTTGATCACACTTTGGCACTTCATGCCCATCTATTTCAACCAAAGTTCTATTTATAGTTCTACCTTTCTTAAAATTAAATTCCATAAACTCGGTCTTAGTTCTACTTATTATAAAACCCTTTGATTATAAAGTTTCCCTCCATAATTCTAGTTTTGCCTTCAAACCTATTTTAGTCTTATCAACTAAAACTATATCATCCACAAAAAGCAAGCACCAAGGAACACTACCTTGTATATTTCTAATTAGCTAATCCGATAAGAACTTATAGCAGACCCTTGATTCCTCCCTCCTCCCCACAATTGTTCGAACACTAGTCACTACATCATCATACATATCCTTTATAATGTCTATGTATCCTCTTATAACTCCTTCTACTTCAAAACACTCCAAATAAGCTCTATAGGCACTCTACCATAAGCTTCTTAAAAATAATAGTTTCAGATGTTTACCTCTCCGGCATGAATCCAAACAGGCTCTTTAATACCTTAGTTACTTTCCGCAAATGATGTACTACTCTTTCCCACAATTTCATAGTATGAACCATTCTTATTATGTGTTTAACAAAAATTAAATAATTGTTATTTTGACAAAAGTACAGAATTTTTATCTTATTCTTTTTTCTTTTTGCCTAAGTTCAATAGAGATTGGAGAAATATCTCTGTGATAAAATGATGTATGCATCTTTCAATGATTGTTGTCTTGGATGTTAGAGACATCAGTCGGCCAAAGAATGAAATATCAGAGATCTATTGGAGGTAGCAAGTAATGTGATATCTGTGAGACAGTAATAAAAATAATATTTCTAGCATGTATTTTCAAGCATCATCATGCAAGGTCATATCCACGAGACGGTGATATAAACAAGAATTTCTAACATGTATTGTTAAGCATTATTTAGCAAATACACCAACAAATGAACTCAATAAGCCATATGCCTGCATCAAAACTTACTGGCAGTTCTCTCTCAAGAATCCATAGTCCTTTGTCTTCATCAAGTCTCAAGGGAATTCGCTGCAAGGAGCCACAAGTACAAATGTTAAAAAAAATTGCATTCAGCATATAAACAATTATCACTAGATATCATGATAGACAGAGGAGCAACAAGTCATACAAAAGATATAACAACATAGATCTGTTTCTGGACCAGATGCACTAAATCTTTACCGTACTATCACATCTTAGCTATATTAGGTGAGCAGGATAAAGAAACGTGACCAAACATGCAGCCACTCTAAGTGACTTCCACACACCAAAAACACATCTCATAGTCTCTTTAATGAATCAAGTTGTTAGAATCTCGTTACTTAAACCAGTAGCCTTTTTTGTGCTCTATTATTCACTAATCTCTCGTTCTACTGCCCAATGTTATCACTTCCACTAGCAAAAAATTCACAAGACGATGCAAGAAGGGTTTGATTTTAAGTGGAAAATTGTTTTTATATATATGTTCAATTTTTACCTTGATGCCATCTTAATCACTTTGAAGGAAGTTATTGTGTCATGAATGCTGAAGATGATAACAAAGGGACGGATAAAACAAATCAAAACACTGACAGGGACAACCAGGTTTTTGCAGGCACAGAAAGACATGAAAATATTAGAATGTTGACTATTGCCTCCAGTGAGAATGAAATTACGTACTGCTGGAGATCTCTTGCACTGCTACCTTGTTAGATAACTAAATTACACCGAAAGATTAAGGAGATAGTGAAAGGACTAACAATGTATATCACAAACTTAATCTTATATCCTATAGCTAGCTTACATAATTTAAATAACAAAATCCCAAAATAACTTGGCTTCATTTACAGCATTTTAGTATTAGAAGAAAAATAAAAAATGACTTGGACAAGTATCTAAACATATCATGTTAATAAAAATAAAATTGATGAAATAATTTACACTTTGATAAAATACAAATACAACTGCAACATATGATGGTAACAATAGAATGCAGTATAATAGGATCTTATACCTGGCCCCATCCAATATCAAGACCCGAAATTTCCACAGATGAGCAGTTTTTGTTTTCCCATGTCAGAGTGACAGGGATCTTGGCTAGGCCTGTTAGCTGGAAAGAGGTAAACATAAGTGTCAAGTTACGATGTCAAAGTTTTTCAAGTGTCTTTTAAATGGACGAATTTCACATCAAGGTGACAATATCTAGTTACTCATTATGGTTTTGTGATCATGTTTCCATTTATGCCCTCAACTGCATTGAGAAGTTTTATAAGAATTAAGACTTAGAGCTTTCCAATACCATATTAGTCATCCATAAAGCTTCTCAATCTTTCTTTTCCTCATTATTTTGATAAAACCTAACTTGAGCAACTCAAAGGATATCCCCTTAGAAACAGGTAGGTTTCAAAGAGTACATTTGCAGCTGATCCATTTGGTTGTCATCAGGATAGTGGTTAACCTTGTATCAGTAAAAGTTTAGAAACTCGATCAGGCTAAGCTTAATCCTATTTAGGAGAATTTCTTGGTTTATTTTGACAGCCTTCCGAGCCAGAGAGAGTTGGTAGAAGGATTTCAACAACTGGTTAAATGCCATTAACTTCTACAAAAACAGAGAGCACCATATTTGTATTGATGTTGTAAGAACGGGGAAAGACGTCATTTTTCTATATTGAAAAGATGATTTTAAAGTTACTTACAATATCTGCAGTAGCAGTTTTTATAGCTTCCAGTTTTGGGAAGCAAGAACGTTTGCTCTGTAGTCAAAGAAAAGAACAAATAGTTATTAGATTTCTCGTGCAAAAAGCCTCGATGGAAGAGCAAATTCTCTAAACTTTAGTTTCTTTAATTCTGCATTGATTATAGAGCTTGGCCTTTTCCCATCCAGTAAATGATTGATTCCACTGGCAGGTCAAAAAGGGAGCTCGTAAAATGTCCTAGTAATTTGTATGAAACAGTGCAGACGATTGAGGTAAAATGGTGAGGTCATAAACATAGAAGAATAATCAACAGAGATGTGAAGCTGCAAAGGTAGGACCTAGTAAAGGAATTAGAACTTCCTAAACCCTTAAGAAGTTATAATGGGGGCCAGTGGACGTTAAAAGAGGGAAGCGATAGACATATAACAAGACAATATTGTAAAATGTGTATTAACATGCAACACAAGCATCCAAAGCACAAGTACACTAAATGTAAGCTAATGCAAAATGTGTCTTAACATGCAACGTGAGCATCCAAAGTGCAAGTACCGTAAATGTAACTATCCCGTCACACTCCCTTCGAACACAGACTACGAGATGCCTTAATGTCAAGTGACAATGAATAAGTTCAACAGATGCCATGGGCTGTCTGCAAGAATGAAGCTTGCAAGGAAGTAGAAAAGAAAAACAGACAAAAAAGCATCCCTTTCAATCATAAGTCAGGGGCACCAACACCAATGACCATTCATAGACTCATCAACTAAACAAAACGACAGCTCAGGTATATAGCATAAAGAGAAATGATTGAACAATTAAACAATCACACAGAGAGAAAAGTGAGATGTGATACAATCAACGTTGAAATCTAATTATTTATATTCTTAAGAATCTACATGTAATCACAGTTTTAGCATCATATTTGGCGTGTTACCTGCAGGAATGGCACAGCAGGCTAGGGAATATTCCTTTTGAAATTTTGAGTTCATATTCGATCAAAGTTTTCAAATGAAAGAGAGCTGGAGACAACAAGAGGTTTAAAAAAAAACCCTAATGTATCAAGAGCGTTGGAAAACTAAGAAGGTAAAAAAATTCCATACATGGGTTCCCCTTGTTATGTAATCATATTCTGTAAACCAACCTATTCCATGGGTAGAAATGAAATTTCAGACTTTTAAAGCTATCTGAATGCGTCTCCAATCGAGAAGAAAGAATAAAGGTCTCCAATATTGAAAACAATCCTCAATGAGGAAGCACATGACATTAGTTTAGCCATATTTTCCAAGGACCAAACAATACCAATAGAGTAGCAAAATGTGTTCTCAGATGAAGCATATGAAATAAATATCACAATATCTGAAATAAAAACGACAAGCACTATTAATTGGAACACAGTGGGTTGTATTGGCTATAAATTGTCAAACTACACTGTCGGAAATTAGTGATAACGCTTGGTTTCCAAAATGAACACTTTTCATTCTAAAGAACCAAATATTACTATCCGGACAGGGAGGAGTATATAAGAGAGTATTGAATATCTATGGCAGTCAGCATCAAGTGCACAGCCTGCCTAAAACCAAAAACAGCCATTGTCCTTTGGGGAAAAAAAGACCTATCATTTAGCGCAAGCACGAGATAATGCAGGAATTAACTGATAAGTGGCTGTGGAACAAACAAAATCAAATTTATAGAATATGACGACCATACCAGACAATGCTTTTAATTATTTTAAAAAATATATACTGCTTTCTATGCTTTATGCCTCAGCTTAACTTTCTTTTGCTCCATGCATCAGTTTTCCTTGTGAATACACCATCTCACCGTTTATATCTAACAGTTCCAAGCATGATCATGACGAATTAAAAGTGATTTCTGAGAGAAGTATATCCCATTTTTTGATGGAAAATATTTTCATCAAGATCTTAACCTCATAACTAGTACAACTATTAGCACATCCATTTGTTTCACACAAGTTATAGCCATAAGTGCACTGAAAATACAACAAGGTTTCTTTTTATCCTGACACACAACAAGAAGTCAAAAACATGAAATAAATAAATTCGAATTAAAGAGGAGGGGAAGATAAGGCGGACCTGTAGAAACCTATTTGCTTCACTAAGTTTGTAGCCAAGAACCCAGAACATGTATGCCAACTGTACTTCACAGAAATCAGAAATATCTTAGCTGGAGCTATATAGAGGTTGAATATTAATAAGGTAATGGCATTTACATAACTTACCAAATATCACACCTCTACACAACAAATCAAAATACAAGACATGGTTTTAAAAGAAATCTATAGAGATAACTTCATATAGAAAAAAACAAGACTTCCATACCGCTACAGCAGGAGCTCTTCCTAGTCCAGCAGTACAATGTATATATGTTACACCCCCATTACGGTTTATGGCCTTGTATAATTTGCTTAAAACTGCAGGAAGCCTCATTCTTAAATCAAACGCGTCGAAGTCCCTGTATATATCAGGGTGAATCATAAAGATATAAGGCACCTTAGCTGACTAATAACCATTAACAAGAAGAAATACAGAACACCATTACTTCACTCAACAAGGGAAAGATCATCTGGTATCCACCACTTTAAAACCTTGTTGGACACATTCTTACAACAAACTGTTACTTATAAACAAAACAGGTGAAACGAAGTAATGAATTCTAGATTGCTAATGTAGCAATTAATTGGCGATATATAACTGCTGCAATGCAATTTACATAATTAAAACAATAGTTGTGTTAAACCAACAGGGTGTTGGTGTGATGGCAAGGGCACTGCTACTTGAAGCAGAGGTCCTGAGTTCGAACCCCCACCTCATTGGCCACCCACCAGGATCATATTCCCGATTATATGTTGAGTGGGCCGTGTGCGCACCCTAGGGGATTGGCAGTGGGATACAATGCTCTAAAAGATTGGTTGCCTTGCCCCTTCAAGTCGGGTCCTAAGGACTCGGAACCCCTCGTTAACAATAGTTGTGACCTCACACTTTATTGCTTGGCACAGGCTGGGAAACATAGTTTATAAGTACAGAGATGGCTTGCAACAGACTCAAAAGTAAAATTTACCTCTCTCACATTATGTGAAGATCACAAAGAGGAAAAAGGTAATGATGAGCTAAATAAAATCTTTTCTCACCTTATTTCAGCACGAACATGCTCAATGTCACCACATTGTTTTGCATAATCTTGGATGGCACCTATGTCAACATTAAAATATCTGGAAAGACTAGTAAAGGATTCTGGACAACAACAACCTTCAACGATGTTAGAAAACAAAAACAAAAAATCTCAATGCAACAACTGAATATAAAACAATGAAACAAACTAAATTAATTTGTCTGGGATACTCAAGGTCAGAATTTTGTTGCAAACAGAAAACAGTTTTCACTCCAATGTTGCGCAACTTGTCAACGTCATCAGGTGTCTACACACAACAGAAGTAATATATGTCAGCTACAAATTAACAAATTTGTTAACCAAAAAAGCTATCTAAAAATCACCTGTAGGCATGATCCAACTATCATATCTGGTAGTATAAAGTTGTAGTTCATTCCCAATTCATGCCTATAAGTCAACACTGAATCACATACACCAATTGAAGCAAATTTAGAAAGGAATAGAAAAAGTATACAATCTGGCCTTTTAAGAAAATGGAATATTGATAAGAAATGAAAGAAATGTGCTTGACTTACCAGCACCCATTGCTTGTGTCATATTAGTACTATATATCGTAGACTTCTTTTCATCTTCTACTTCCATGCTACTCATCCCAGTACTTGATGCAGAATCAGATGCCGCCTGTAAGAAAAAATTCATTCAAAGCAATTGCGTCATACAAAGAAGAGAATGCACTGCTACTAAGTTAGTTCGTAACAGAATAATTAGTCTTTTTCATACAACCTTTGATGCAAATTAAACACCATTAATGAAATGTTAAAACATATTCCACTTCTGATGCTTTTAGTTGGCTACCACTTTTTGCACTCACGAAAGTATAATAAAGAATTTCAACAGCAAATGAAAACACTAGAATGTGCATCAAGAAGCGGCTCCAATCTATCTCTATCTCTATTTCTATTTCTATCTCTATCTATAAGTATACAATTATTAAATAAAGAGGGTGGTTTAGATTTTAAACTTAATTAGTATTAACAGCATAGAGTATTTACAAAAAATGCCACAAAATAAATACAAGTACACTACAAAAAAATATAAAGGGTAGGGTAAAATCCATAAAAAAAATTGACCGGACAATTTCAAATAATCTACCAATAATGCCCTCAAGAGTAGATGTTCTGTGTTATTAATTACGTAAATACATGGTTTTTAGATGGCAAAATAGTAAATACTGCCTATTGAAAAACGCATCCCATATATAGTTCAAAATTAGTGTGTGCGCCTAGAAAGTAGAACGGGTTAGGAGAGAGTTAATTTCCATTTAGAATTAATTACCATAAATAGAGGAGAGATCTTTTATAAACCAACGAGGATCATTATCAGTTAGATATGTATTTTATTTTGATTGGCTACAGAACTAAATGAAGATTAAATGGATTGATTTGTAGAGAAAAAAAAAAGAAAAGGAGAAGGAAGCTTGAGACAAAATAGGAGGGGATTTTGTGAATCAGTAATTATCCATTAATGACAGATTAGTTGGAAATTAGTGTGCGCCGAGGGGCTAGGTGAGAGTTAATTTGCAATTAGAATTAATTACCATAGATGAAGGAGAGATATTATATAAATTAATGAGGATTATCAATAGTTAGATTGTAAGATAACCAGTTTTCCCAAAAGCTCGAGCTGTTAGGAAACGGAAATCTTTATTCATTTATTGTATATTCTAACATTCCCCTCACGTGCAAGCGTCCACAAAGCGCGGCACGTGGAACATAATTGGGATATAAACGCCTCAAGCGAGACTTGAACCCAGGACCCTGGAGCTCTGATACCATGTAAGATAACCAGTTTTCCCAAAAGCTCGGGCTTTTAGGAAACGGAAATCTTTATTCATTTATTGTATATTCTAACATAGATATCATGGCTACGACTGTCATCAAAATTGATCTTCATCATATTTTAAATTTGTGGGCCCCACAAATTATGGCTTGGAAACAACATATAGCTTCTCCCCATACGATTTTTAAGCACTGTGTGGAAGCAATTGCTTTATATCGAACAAAAGAAGAAAGAGGAACACTTTGTGTGGGTATTTAAGAGTTTCAAGCAACTATATCCAAAAAAATAAAAACAAGTTCCAAGCAAAACTGGTCAAGATTGGACAAATCCAGTATAAGTCATGTGTTGCCATCTTCATTCGCTTCTTCCCCTATTTGGCTTCTCAGATATGCTACTGCTAAAAAGTATTTGAAGTTGATAACTCTTTCATACCTTATTGGAATTGCCTTTTTTACTATAAACATTAGTAATCTCTAATGGAGTATAAAACTTTAAAATCGATTGACATAGCACAGGTGCATATGCACGTGCACTTCAACTAGTAGTTTTAAACGCCAATCTACATTAACCACATTTGCCCAAATTAGTTGAGAAAAATAAGTGATCTGCATCAAGAATAACAAATCAGAATCCAAATCAAACTTCACTGATGTCAAATTGAATTAAAAACAGTTAAATAGCATCAAACTAGAGGAACTACACCAATTTCTAAGAATAAAATATATATATATATAACAAAATTTCCTTTCAAGTAATACCAATGCGTAGAACAACAACATTCACAAAAACATAGAACTGCTATTTATCAATTTAAACAATATAAGCATCTTGTTTTAGAAATCACTCTATTGATCAGATATGCTCAAACTAGCAGAATCCAAATGAAACTTGACTTATGTCAGATTAAATTCAAAACCAAGATTTTTAGAGCCACAATATATCTAGACCAAGATATCCTTTCAAGTTATACCACTGCGTCCAACTACAAAATTCACATGAACAATGGAATTTCCTTTATCACTTAAATATTGAACAAGGAGTGGCTTAATTTGTTCATGACACCAATCTATTAAACCCATATGCCCAAATAAGCAGAATCCAAATCAAACTCGACTTATGTCAGTTTAAATTGAAAACCAAGATTTTTAGAGTTACAGTATAACTATACCAATATTTTCTTTCAAGTAATACCAATGCGTCCAACTACAAAATTCACAAAAACAATAGAATTTCCTTTATCGCTTAAATATAGAACAAGGAGTGGCTCAGTTTGTACCAGACACCAATCTATTAATCGCATATGCCCAAATTAGCAGAATCCAAATCAAACTCTATTTATGTCAGATTAAATTCAAAACCAAGATTTTTACAGTTACAATATAATTAGACCAATATTTCCTTTCAAGTAATACCAATGCATCCAGCTACAAAATTGACATGAACAATAGAATTTCCTTTATTAAACATATATTGAACAAGGAGTTGCTCAATTTGGACCAGACACCAATCTATAAATCACATATGCGTAAATGAGCAGAATCCAAATCAATCTCTCACTTATGTCATATTAAATTGAAAACCAAGATTTTTAGAGTTATAAGATGACAAAGATTTCCTATCAAGTAATGGCAATGCATCCAACGAAAAAATTCACGAAAACAACAGAATTTCCTTTATCACTTAAATAATGAACAAGGAGTGGCTCAATTTGTTGCAGACACCAATCTATTAATCGCATATGCCCAAATTAGCAGAATCCAAATCAATCACGACTTATGTCAGATTAAATATAATACCAATATTTCTAGGGTTACAATATAACTAGACCAAGATTTTCTATCAATAATACCAATGCGTCCAGCTCCAAAAATAGCATAAGCACTGCAACTTCCAATCATCACGATATCAAAGCACGAAAGAGCACACCAAAACAAGAAAATGAAAGAGAACCTATTAAAAAAAAGAAACTAAAAGAGAAGTTTCCGAAACCTTAATACAAATTTGTCTTCCAACGCCAATTTTGTCTGTTCTCACCATCCCCTGTCCCCAACACAGAGCACACAGAAACCAACTTCCACCTTAAGCTGATCAGAAACAAGAAAAACAGTCACTAAAAAAGGGATAAGATAAAGCTGAAATACCAGTAAGACAGGTGATGGATGATGTTTTGCAAGATGGGTTGTGATGCTTCCCAGAGGCAAAGCAGATGATCTGAGCATGGCAGAAAGATGAGTGAGCAAAGTGAAATTGGAGAAAAGATGTGAGAAGAAAGGGGAAAAGGGTTGTGTAATCTAAGTACCCAGGATGGATTCGGAGACAATTCATGGCTGAATCTTTAGAGATTTGGAGGAGGAGCTTGTGAGCCCTCGATGAAGTCAGCAGCTCTGGAACTGAGCCAATATATCTCTGGGAAATTGAATTCTAATTTTAAAGCTCGTGCCCTTATGACCTGTGCCCAGTACGTGTTCAAGGCTAATAATAACCACAGGATCAAAGTCATCAGACGGCTACTACTCCTGGATACTGGGCATCCGTTGTAATATACGGGGTTTGTCTTTTGTCAATTTGGATTTAGGAATAAAATCAAACTGGTGGGACCCAGGTGGGTAACGTGTGTTATGTGGGTCCATGGCTCGCTTTACACGTGTGCTATTGTTGAAATATCTGGCGAAACGGGGTTTGGTGACGTACGGCTGAAATAGTTGAAGAGTGCGTACACGGAATTTATAAGCCGTCGGATCATGTAGACTTGAAAACGATCTAAATTCTAGCATGTGGTTAGCAAGTAGTTTGAGCGCACGGGTTTAGCAATTTTTTTTCCGGTTGCCGGTTGGACGCCTTGGGATCCGCCAGGATCAATCCCCACTTGACAAGAGGCGGATGATAGGTGGCCACGTGCAAAGTCGAGAAATCAAACGGGCCTAAATTTTTTTGACCATCTGATTGTCCGATTGACCACAAGATTCGATTGTTCGATATATCTAATTTTTCTATGGTTGTAAAAATTATCGAGTGTCAAACAATTAGAATGTACAATAGAGTTATTAGTTATAGAGATAGACGTTTCTATCCAATAATTTTACCTTTAAGTGACAGATCAGCTATTGGAATAATGTGTCCAATTATCCAACTTTCAACTCTACTAGGAGTACTACAATGTCTACAATGGATAAAGGGACAAATTATCCTTTTCATGTGGCATGCAAGCCCCATGACTTGAAAGTGTTTGAGGTCCGTTTGGAGGATGTCCCACGGGATATTCTGGGATCGTTAGCACTTAAGGGCCGTTTGGTTCGTAATTAATCTAAAATATCCACAATAAAAAATTTACTTTCACTATTCATTTCTGAATTTTTCACTGTGGATGTCTGGTGTTTCAGCTGAAAGTGAAAAAAACAGGAAATAAATAGTGAAAGTGAAACATCCACTGTGGATGTTTTGCTTTCTTTACGCCCCAAACGGCCCCTTAGCCCCCATCTGCTAAAGGATATCCTGGCGGAAATCCTCCATGCGGATTAAAAAAAATGTTTCCCTATGACTCGGGTGATAGAGTTCCATTAGACGGCACACGTTAATTGAAGGGGCAAGTGGGTTGCTTTTTTTTGTGGCGTCAGCCATCTCATGGCTCGCAAGCCCTAGCCCACTGAAAAAGATGTATTCCTCTAATAATACTCTAGTAATAAGGAAAATGTCATTTTCTACTGATGCTTTCAATTTTGTTACCTTCTCAACTAAGGCATCACTGTAAGAGATGCATTTCTCTTGATTATATTATGTTATTAGGTTTTTAAAAAATTAACAAGATATAACGTTGTCTTTTTAATAGAAAAGATGATTGTGCCACTTGAAATGACGCCTTCAAATTGCAACACGTCATTTCGCAACCCATTTCTTCAAATCCAAGAACGCCACTGCCACGATGTCATTCCTCCATCACCTCTGGAGCCCCTTGTGGACCTCATTATGGAGAATAAACAAGACTAGATTTCCAGTTCGTCCTCCGGAGAAGGCTGCGGCTTGTTGTTGAGTACCTAAAGGGCTTATGCTACCTGCTCCACATCCTTGTTCAGTGTGATAAGCATGTCATTGCTCGAAAGCTTCTCTGATGGTCTTTTCTGGTAAGAAACATATCCTCAATGCTAGTTTGCTCGTTAATGGTTTGATAGAATGCTCGAAAAGCTACAAAATAGATGCTCACGTGTTTTGCTATGTTTTAAGTGCATGTGTTGCAGCTCAATGAAAAGATGAGGCAATTGAGATGTTTTGGACTATTATCGAGTATGGCGTTGTTCCGGCAATCCATTTGAGGAATAGTCTTTTACGTGCACTGGTGAGATTGAATGCTATTGGGAGAGTTGAGGGTTTGTATAGGGGGATGCGTGAGAAGGGCATGGAGCATGATCGCGTGAAGTGGGATGTGATGATGCTCGCTTGCTTGAAGAAGGGGAAGCCTGAGGAGGCAAAATAGTACTTTTAGAAGATGAAGCTTTCGGAATAAACTTGATTCTATTTCATATAATATTGTAATTCAGGTGGCTTGCAAGTGGTCCGATTTGGATAAAGCGAGTGCATTTCTTAGAGAGATGAAGGGTTTGGGATATTCCCTTGAGGATATTACATATGCGTTCTTAATTGCGATGATTGCGAAGGATGGAGACATGGTAGAAGCTTTTACGTTGAAAGATGAGATGATAAGAGAAGGCCGGCCCTTGAAACTGGCCGTCGAGACGAGTCTTCTGAAGGGTTGGAGAGGGTGTTGGACTTGATGGCATATATGGCTAAGATGTCATGTTGACTATTTTGTTCAAATATGTTTTCGTACATTGAACTTGAATTACTATATTATGATTTATGATAATTAAAATTGGGTGGATGGAGTATATTGTATATGAACAACATAGCCAGGATGAATTAATAGTTTGTTTGTTTTTTGGGAAAGCTCGCTGACTCCTTTGCTCAAAGGAAGAGCACTTAGGACTTGTATCTTCCAAGAAGATGGTGGTTCGAGTCCACCGAGAGTCATGTAAAAAAATATATAAGAATGGCTACTATTCTAAACTAATAATTCTCCTTGCTATTTGCCTACATTCTCTCCATAGCCTTCACCAACATTGTAATTGTTTACCTATTTTAAAAACCACGTGACCATGTTATGTAGTGGTGTATTGATTTTTCATGTTCCTTTCTTGCCTGCACGAAGTCATTGGGAGTTTTCAAGAGTTCATGTTATAACATATGGAGTTACTCCATCAAAATCATAAAAACTTCTTAACACAAGTAATTCTTATATAACCTATTATTGGGACCTTGATGGATTTGAACCACCTCCTCTTAAGAAATTGAGCATCCCCTATTTCTCGAGCGCTCTTCCCATTGAGCTAAAGATCCAACAATAAATCTCCCTCATGTAAATTTAATATCGAAAATAGTATTTTTATTGCCATATAGGAATTGTTTACATTAGTGCATTGCCTCTTTACAGTAGGTATTTGCAACAAAAAGTTGAAAGAAACATTTCTATTTATCTCATATATAGAAATATCCAAATCTCCCCATTTAGGATATAGATCATAAACAAAAGATCAATAGCTCAACAAATGCACCTTTAAGAAGCTTAACATCAATCATCAAACTGAAAATCGCTAACAAAAACAAATATATTTATCCCATTTATAGTATTGAAATAAAAATGATATATGAAGGGGGAGCTGAATATATAATTTGGCGTAATCATATTACAGTGATGCAGAGATGATGCTTGGCGAAAACTTGTCACTAGCATGGTGCCATTAATCAAACAAGCAGGCAAAATATTCTGCATATAACTAAGTTATTTTTCAAAAATATAACTATCAAGCGTGTAAGTCGCTACTCCCAATTAAAAAGGAGCTAATATGTTTCAAAGCCACATCATGCCAGAGTTTATGCTTTAACAAAATGATAAATCTGATAACTAGATGTAAAAGCTACAATCAGTAGAAATAATGACCTTTTTGAACGGTATAATGACAGCAAAGAACTTTTCTCGGCTATCAACTGGTCCAGTCTAATATGTAGACTATACTTCAAAGAGAAAAGCTGCACAAAACCACCATATAGTTGCAGGAAATATTGCAACTCCTGATGCATTCAAGAATACAGAAAAATTACAGATTAAAGAAAGGTCTGACCTTTGCAATTTCAGAGACGGCTTATCTGCAAGCAACAAGATCGGGAGGCAACTGCAGACAGAGGTCTGCTGCCCAGAGTGCTGGAGCGCCGCCTTGATCTCACCATCAAACAAAAGCAACCACGCGGGAGGGGGAAGAGCTTCAGTTGCACGAAGGGGCTAGGGTTTTTCACAGTTGTACCATGCGAGGCCATAGCCTTCTCGTGGGAGATCTTGCAGACCTTACAGGGGCATAAAGGGATCTTGGCGGCCAAGGGGGTGGGGTCAGAGAATCTGAGGGTTATGTCGTAGTTGGGATCAGAGAATAGTGAAGGATGCGACGGTGCAGTGGGATCTGTTGTTGCGTACGTCAGCACAACTCAGGAGCGGGATTAATTTTAGGACTACTTTACTTTTTAGTACAAATCAATAAGTTGTAATACAGGCATGATTGGAATTTGAATTGATAACATTGTAACAGACCAGTTGATGGCTAGCCAGGGCACTTGGCCCATCAACTGGCACGTTTGGCCCATTAGTTGGCACATCTCCTTGGGAGATGCCCTCCTTTTTTATAAGGGGGTCTTTCTATCTTGTTTGGGATTATGCAATAGAAAAGACTTTCTTCTTTCTCTTTAACGAAACAGGCTGAACATCGTTTGAAAATTTTGTTTGGCCTTGCTGGTTGCAGAACTTTATGGTAATCTTACACAGGTTCAGTGGCTTGACACCCTTGAGCTTTTCAGAAAGCAAGAAGTGGATTCTTGTAGCCCCTGATGTTTGCTGCCCATGGTCTTGAAATTATTGGAGTTTAGACAGTTATTAACTTTGCATGCCCAGGAGACATTACAAGCTATGTTCATCATATCGGTCGCACTGCAAGAGCTGGTAGAGAAGGATATGCTATTACTTTTGTCACTGATAACGGTTACTCCCTCCTGAAAGCCATAGCAAAAAGAGCTGGCTCAAAGTTGAAGAGTTGAATAGTTGCATAGTAGTCCATAGCCAAATGGCCTCAGACAATTGAACAAATGGAAGACCAAGTTGCATCTATTCTTCAAGAAGAAAAGGAAGAGAGGGAATTACGCAAAGCTGAAATGGAAGTTGTAAAGGCAGAAAATATGATTGAACACAAAGAAGAGATATGTTCGTAACCTAAAAGAACTTGGTTCACTACAAAGATACTTATGGCTTGGCAGTGTTGGTCTCTTGAGGACACCACCTAGATGCTAGAAGATGAGTTTATGGAGCGCTTCCCTACTTGGTCACCTTGAGGACAAAGCGAAAGCGGAGAGTGGTGGAGTACTGTGTGCATCAGAACAACTCAAGTGCGAGATTAATTTTAGAACTACTTTACTTTTCAATTGATCATTTAAAATTAAAACCCTTGCAAGTGCACAAGGCAATTGTACTACGACGAGTATTAAGAAAGGTTGTCGAACCTCAGGGACAGATTAATCTTTTACCAAATTCAAAAGAAAGTAGCAATGTTGATTCTAGACTAAGAAAGCAATGAACTTTTAACTAACTAAGTGAGAATTAATCAATGTGGAGAAGACCAAGGCTTCGAATTTACCACAATAAACTAATGTATCATTTCTCTCTCTCTTTTGAATAAAGATTTCCAATTAGCTAGCATATTCCTCTCGGACACACACTTGTCAACTCAAAATATAGTGCTCTCCTCTCGGATGTAACACATAAAACAATTACAACATGGAATTTTGATCTATCTCTCTCGAGTATAAACCAATAAAATTTTATTGATATATAACGCCTCAGTCTACTCACGTTCCTCTCGGATATGCAAGTATTCTTCTGATTGAAACTCACAAGAATTCACTCTTGTCTCTCTCGAGTACAAAGAAAAAACCTTTATTGAATGAACGGTGATTACACAATAAAATCCATACACCAACTAGAATAAAAACATAAGATGAGAGAAAAGAAACTATACAACCAGATTATTGGGCTTCATTTATGCCTTGGAAAAGTGTTTAGCCTCACATCAGAAGAGAAATCACCATCATGTTCTTCATCTTTTTCTCTCCTTTGCTCTAGCCTCCAATAAAGCACTAAAATCTCCAAGGGTTTCTCCAAGATTGATTCTCTGCTCTACTTTCTAATGCCTAAAACTTTCCCTCATAAGGCCTATTTATAAGAGTGAAGAGAAACCATGAAGTCCCCTTCCAAATCCAAGTCAAAATAGGTCTTAATTCCGGATTTCTGTATACGGCGATCGATCACTCCGTATTGCCGATCGTTCGCTGTCCGATTGATCGCAATTCCTTCGTTATTTTCCTCCGATCGATCGCTTTGCCGATCGACGCCGTATGATATCGATCGATCGTAGTTACTGTCTTGCGCAATTGAAAAATTCTAGTAGATACGATCGATCGTTTTTAGGTCTGATCGATCGTTTCCTTCAATACAATGCTTTTGCGGCTCTGGCAATCGATCGCAATGATATCCGATCGATCGTAGTTACTGTTCATAAAATTCAAATGGCTATAACTTTCTGTCCCGAACTCCGAATTACGCGTGGTTGGTGGCGTTGGAAAGCTGACTTCTTAAACATGAAGCTTGAATTAGTCCAATCTGACATTTATACATGAAGTTATGATGATTTAAAAATAAGTTACTTTTTTCTTCATTTCTGTGTATTACTCTTGTTTCCCACAAAAATCAAAAACTATATTAAAGTAGTATTTATTCTAATCAAACACTAGCATAATCATAAGTTTAGGAGATAATAAAATGCATATTTCATGTATAAATCATCAATACAAATCAATAAGTTGTAATACGAGCATGATTGAGATTTGAATTAATGACATTGTAACGGACCAGCTGATGGCTAGCCAGGGCATGTGGCCCATCAGCTAACACGTTTGGCCCATTAGTTGCCACGTCTCCTTGGGAGACGCCCCTTCTTTATAAGGGGGTCTTTCTCTCATGTTTGGGATTATGCAATAGAAAAGATTTTCTTCTTCCTCTTTCATCTCCTTCTTTCCCTTGATCGAAGCTAGATACCTTTGTGTTCCTATCGGGACACAACATCTATCAGGGAGAGGTGAGGGGAAGGAGGTGGAGGTGGCGGTGGTGGTCTTGCCAGCGAGAGGGGCCTAAGTCTGTTCGTCCACGGGAGGAGACAACAATCGGAGGAAGGGGGGAAGTAATGCTGGTGGGTCGCGGTCATGAATTTAAAAACTGGACTTGCTCTATCGATTTGATAGGAATCGGGAGGATTTTCGAGTGGGGTCGGCCAGGTAGATTGACCCCGTCAACCCCATTTAACTCGTTCGGTTGAACCAGTGACCCGGCTAACTAGGCCAGACATGGTTTTTTTTTCCTTTTTTTCCTGATTCCCTTTCCCTAATCAACTCCATCTCCCTCAATCCCCATTCCTCTCCTCAATCCCACAATCCCTAATCCCCATTTCCACACCGGCCAATGGCCAGCTCCCTCGCACCACTTCCCTCGTTCAGCTCTCCCTCAACTAACCCTCGCACCTCCTCCCTCGGCCATCCCTAGCCCCAACTCTCCCTCGGCCAGCCCTTGCACCACCTGCTTCACCCATACCTCGCCGCGAACAGTGGAGAGGAGGTTCAAGATCATGCATCATGCTGCAGTGGCTATTTGGAGCTTTTGGAGATACGGATTTTGGAGTGGAGGTTCTCGTAGTCGAGGGGATTGGGATTTGGGTGGTGAAGCAAGACAAGAAGATTTGGATTGATGTTGTTAGCAACCGCCAACTGGATCAACCCGGGTTGATTTCTTGTTGAACCTGATTGGACTTACTCCGCAAGAATTCCAAGTCAATGATTGGTCCGATTTTAAAACCTTGGTCGCGTTCTTTCTTTGATAGGAGGCCATATGCAAAGTCGAGAAATCAAACGGGCCTAAATTTTTTTTAACCATCTGATTGATTGTTTCGTAGATTTGATTTGTAGAAATTATGGGGTGCCAAACGGTTAGAGCACACAGAACCATTGACTTTGGGTGGAGATAGACGGCTCTCTTAATTGACCCTGGCATAACACTGACGTGGTCATGCGCTTTCACCCAATAATTTTACCTTAAGTGACAGGTCAACTGTAATACAGTGCCCAATTGTCCCAACTCTACTTGGAGTACTACAGTCAATGGTCTACAATGGATAAAGGGACAAATTATATTAAGAAGTCCTTTTCGTGTCGCACGCAACCCCATGACTGAGGCCCGCTTGTAGGATGTACCCCGGGATATTCTGGGATCCCCCCCTCTGCGGGATATCCTGGCGGAAATCCTCCATGCGGATAAAAAAATGTTTCCTTTGACTCGCGTGGTAGAGTTCCATTAGACGGCGCACGTTAATTTAAGGATGTGGGTTGCTTTTATGTGTGGCATCAACGATCTCAAAGCTCGCAAGCCCTGACCCAGAGAAATTATTAAGTACGCGCCGCGTATATGGAGGCTGTGCTCATCAACGTGATTGACATGATTTTCAATTTGTGGGTCCCTCGTGGACTCTCATGACATGAAGGGGAGTCGTGTCAGTCACCTATTGGTGGTAAGCATGAGATTCCCGTACGTAGTGCGTACCTAATAATTTCTCCCCTGACCCATGCTTTCATGCAAAAACGACCATATGATATCGACTTTCGTCATATAAAAATTGTTTATAAAGTTTTCTACTAAAAAAATTGCAGATAAACTTGGATACTATTGCAACTACATATAACCCTTGAGCTAATATAAATAGTGTATATAAACCCATCACTTAATTTCCTAAAATTATAATTATTATTTTTATAACAAGGGGGTGTCCGAGTCCTTAGCAGCCTATTCTAAGAGCACCATATTTCACCAATGCCCGCCCATCATATGTGCTGAAAAAATTGGGATAAAATCTCTTGTGGGTGGCCAACGGAGTGTGGTCTGAACTCAAAGCCTCTATTCACGAAGCAATCTCGGCCATCAGAAAAACACCCTTTAGTTTGTTTCATTAAACCTAACTGATTTAGGGATAACTTTATTGTTGTTTATTAACATATAACTGTTGAATAAGAAAATCTTCCATTAAAGCTTGATGATATTCATACATTTTATTCCTTTTAAACATCGTTTATATTATATTTTTAGTGTAAGGCTGATATCTAACAATAGCATTAGATATTTATTTTCATGATTAATGTCTTAGAATTTTAGAGGTGAATATTAACATCTAAAGTGATGCTACTATCAGATAAGCATAGAATTTTTTTAGCCAAAAAAAAAGACATTTTCAAAATGACCCAAATTTTGTGGAATTTAAGCAATACAAATACCAAATTAAATATGTAAGAAGAAGAGAATCCATTGCTGCTAACTAATCTTTTTGCATAAAACTTTGGTCGCAAATTTAAGGAAACGTTATAAGTAGGGCTGGTAAACGAGCTCAGGGCTCGCTAAACCAGCCCAGCCCGAGCTCATTTAACCATAAATAGTCGGGCTATTAACAGGCTCACCCAAAATGAGCCAATCTCGGGCTCCACCACAGGGCCCAATAACAGCCCGTTAGCTGTTTTGAAAAGCTTGTGATCTTGGGTTCCTCCTGCTAGGGTTCTTCTTGCTCCCCATCTACCCCTACGGCTACCCTTCTGGAGCTCCGCCTACCACCACCCCGTCCAACGAACTTCCCTCCTCCTCCCTGCTCATGCCCTCCTCCAATAACAGCCCGACCATTTCACTAATTCACTGACTTTTTATGTCTCTCTAAGCTTCCTTGTCGACATTCGTTCTGTGCGGGCTCCGTGCCTCAACCCTAGACTTGTGACCCCCAACTTCTCGAGATTCCGACTCAGGTAACCCTCAACTTGTGATTTCTGTATTTTTAATGAGAAAGCTCTCAACTTGTAGGATTTTAGACTGTTGAATCTTACTGGCGGCGTGCGTTATGTTGGCTGGGATTTCTGTCCATGGTTTTTCGTTGTTATTTTGGGGGAATTTGTTTACTAGGTAGTTAGGTTTTGCTGACAAATGCAGTAGCTGATTTTAGTTCTCGAGTAGATAAATAATGGGTAAAATCTGTTTTTGCATGATTTTCTATGCGAAACAATTGTTCATCATAGAAAAATGTTAGGCTATCTATTTCAATGATTCGATGAAATTGTTAATTATGATTACATGCATGAGCTTATGTGGCTGGATTATGATAATGCTTCAAAGCCTATATATCTATACATAAATTCTTCTGGACCCAGGTTGGTAGCTACAAAATTAAGACATTTCTCTCCAAAAACATCAGCAGTTTATCAATCAATTGCTTCTGTCAGTGATAAGGAAATTCTATTCATGAGTGTGGAGTTGTCTTTTGATTGGCAGAATGAGAAAAGGGAAACCGTTGGTTCTGAAACTGAAGCATATGCAATTGCTTATATGATGACTGTAAGAACATTTCACGAGATTATACCACTTGAATTAACTTACTGAGATGCTTGATTTTATTCCTCTTTTTGGGAATTTTTAATTCGTACATGCAAACAAATATCTTTTTCTAAATCATTTTAAATAGGTTTACTACCAGTATGGAAGGATTTTTAGGGTTATAGGTTGCCACCAACCTTGGAAATTTTGTGAAATTATAAACTTTCTATATTTTGTAGCATTATAATAAAGCAATATTTCTGTCTGTGGACATATGCATTTGACATCTATTAACAAACAAGGATAAGAACTTTAATTTGAGCTTCCTTATGAGATATTAGCTATTTGGCACAAGCAGAGGGTATGAGTTTAAAAACTGCAATAGTTGTTTAGTGCAAACTTTCTCTTGTTTGAAAAGAGCAGGTGTTAGTTGAAATCTTGCCTACTAGTGGTTCCACCAATCCTTGTCAGGATTAGATGCTTCAACTGTCTAGAAAATATTTTTCTTTTTTGGTACATCACTATAGTTTTTCTCGTTATATATAAAACTGGATATGCGTCTAGTGCCATGTGAAAGAAGTTTGAATTGATTGAAGCACAATTTTACAATTACGTCTCAAAGTAACATTTAAATTGTTTTGTGAAATTCTACTCTGTGTGAAAACTGAACTTTGTTACTCCTAATTATTACAAATTTTATACTTGATATATAAAATGAAAAAAATCTAAACTTAATATACAAGGATTTACAATCCATGATGTATAAGATTCACAAAAACCAAAAGATGGCCACATTGCAATATAAAAACTAAATTAGTTTAGAATGTATATTACATGCTAAAAAAGTAAGATGTCGACAAAGCTAAACACACCATAGTTTATAAACTAAGCACATCCTGCTTAGAAACCACTTTATCTTTACCTTTCCATTTAGCTTTAGCTGCAACTTTTTCAGCTGATGAGCTTTCCTTTTCCCAATGAACTGGCTACTTTCACTAGCTTCATCATAACAAAGTGCGTCCAATGTAGTTGCAACTTTTGTCTTCCCTCATTGTCATCAAAGTTAAGGCATCTTGTAGTTTAATCAATTGCCATATTCTTGTGGACAAACTGCAGAGGCAATGTCACTAGGCTAGTTATCAAGTAAATAAAAAATTAGTATTGCTATGCTAAAAGAATAAGAAAATGATTGCCCATTCAGCCTCACTTGACTTTTGCCCCCACATAATCCAATGCATGAATCCGTCCTTCTGGATTTTGTAAAAGTGGGTGGGATATTATTTATTTATATAGTAGAATATTATTATATATCAGTCCATGTAATCTTTAGCATGGCCCCATGCATTTTTTACAAGCTCTCCACATTATTTAGAAGGCAAGACAAATTTACTGCAATTCTTCAAATGACTGACGTTTGCCTTATTAGAAGGGCGTTTGCGAAAAGTTACTAAAGTATCAGAAAATCAATTTGGTTTCATGCCAGAGAGGTCAACAACGGAAGCTATATTTTTACTACGGCAATTAGTTGAGAGGTACAGGGATAGAAAACAAAACCTTTATATGGCCTTCATAGATTTGGAAAAAGCCTACGATAGAGTGCCGAGAGAGCTTATTTGGAGTGTTTTGAAGAAGAAGGGTGTCATAAGAGGTTACATAGATATCATAAAGGATATGTATGAAGGGGTTGTGACTAGTGTGCGGACTATTGGGGGGGAAACTAAGGAGTTTCCGGTTACGGTAGGTCTTCATCAAGGGTCAGCCTTAAGTCCGTATCTTTTCGCTTTAGTTATGGATGAGCTTACTAGTCATTTGCAAGATAATGTACCTTGGTGTATGTTTTTTGCAGATGATGTAGTTTTAATTGATGAGAGTAAAGTAGGTTTAAATGCGAAATTAGAATTGTGGAGGGTTGCTCTAGAATCAAAAGGTTTTAAAATAAGTAGGACTAAGACCGAGTGCATGGAATTTAATTTTAAGGAAGGTAGAACTATAGATAGAGCCCTAGTTGAAATAGATGGGCAAGAAGTGCCAAGGTGTGATCAATTTCGTTACTTAGGATCTATTTTCCATAAAGAAGGGGATATTGATAGGGATGTGGTGCATAGGATAAATGCGGGGTGGGTAAAGTGGAGGGCAGCCTCGGGAGTGTTGTGTGATAAGCGGGTTCCAAAAAGACTTAAAGGCAAGTTCTATAGGACAGCTATTAGGCCTGCAATACTCTATGGAGCGGAGTGCTGGGCACCAAAGAGGAGTCATATAGATAAGTTGAATGTAGCCGAAATGAGAATGTTGAGGTGGATGAGTGGGATAACTAGGAGAGATAGGATTAGAAATGAATATATTCGTGAGAGCCTGGGTGTAGCGCCTTTAGGGGAGAAGCTGAGGGAATGTAGGTTGCGGTGGTATGGGCATATGCAAAGAAGACCTTTAGATGCCCCTGTGAGAAGATTAGAAGGGATACAGGTAAACGATGCTAAAAGAGGGAGAGGGAGACCTAAGAGAACTTGGATGGAGTTAATAAAAAAGGATTTTACTTTATTATCTCTTACAAAAGAGGTAGCCCAAAACAGGTTAGAATGGAGGAGTAGGATCCGTGTCGCTGACCCCAAATAGTTGGGAAAAGGCGCTAATTGATTATGATTATGATTATATGACTTTGCATGGACACCCCACTTAAACTTTGTAAGATTAGGATGAGGTGGTGGAGGGTTAGTTATCTTGTGGGTTCACTTATGTGAATGCAACTGTGTGGAACATGCCTGATGGTGCCACCAACTCCAACTCCACAGATACGGATTGCAACACCTAGAGTAATGACTAGAGCTCATTGTGCTACGACTGCCAGTCTTGCAAGGTTGGGGTCTTGGCTAATCTCAAGAGGGACCGGAAGAAAGTGGCCGTTGTCAACATCATATTCCTCAAGAATGTTCCAAAAAAAGTTCATGTCTCTTGCTATTGTCCCTTCCAAGAATGTGTCCATGAATTTTTCGGTGGTTCAATTGTAAGGGTGGCAAGCATGTAACCAAGTTTAAAACAAATTGTAACAAGAATTTTTTTGTTATATTACTTGTCTCTTATGCTCTTTTTGCCAAAGTTAGACTATTGATGCATTGTGACAAGACAGGATTAAAATACATTATAAGCTAGTGAAAAATTGGTGCCAACGTTGGGGTGCTGCTGTTGGATAGGGTGAACAACCTTCAATTTATCTGATGAACTAATAGAAATTAATCCAAGTTGAACTTCTGTTCGTAAATTAAGTGATTCCCAATTCATGCTTTTAATTTATGCCCTTCAGAAAACCTCAGTTCTATGCTCATTATGTTACTACAGTTTTATCTCTATCGTTATATTTTCTTCCGCCATCTGTGTTCACTTGTATAGTAAATCATGATTGAAATAAATTAAATGATAATATATCGAACTACCATTTCTTCATTAGTAAGAAGTAGCCCTTTAATGGAGAAAGTAAAAAACCTACTTGGTTAGTTGAACAAGACAAATGATATCAGATGACATTGGAATTACCTGCTCTGACCGCCAGCACATATTTCTCTGTGTTATATTTCTTTGTGTACTCAAAATCTGATCTTGATTACCACAACTTCCTCCTTGTACATTTCCTTTTCAAAAAAATATAGTGACCATTGAAAAAATTGAATTGCATAGACTGTCCTCATTAGTTCAGATGCTCAATTTGACAGTAATCGTTAAAGATGCCCCACGTAATAATTTACACCAAATTTTGTCTAGCCACAGAACGGGTAGAATACATGTAGTGTGAACAGAACTAGTTAAAGTCATCACTTTCAGTAGTGATTTTTCTCACTACTTATTCGTTATTGGCCAATTTACCAAGACCTCTAATTGATATTCTTGGAATAACGGACTCAGAAACTCCACCAAAGTTATTGAAGAAAATACATAGATATGATTTGAAAAGTTTCCTCAATAAAAAATAAACAAGTTTGCTCCAGCATACTTTTTAGTTAGAGGGCAACTAGTGAGCCTCTTTTTGTCAATCTACAATCTTTATATTATAATGATTATTTGAGTCTTCTATAGAAAAGACAAATGGGCCAATAAGTAACAAAGAGCTTAAAAAAGTGAGCTAAATAGGAGAACTTAAAAGCCCACTAGGCCAAATAAGTGGCAGCCCAACAGAACTAATTTAAATTAGTAAAGAAGCCCAAGTATATCTATAGCCCAATAACAGCCCATTAAATAGCCCGTAACTGTTTATATCTTAACGGGCTGTGACCATTAATGTTTAACGGGCTCGGGTTATTAATGAACAGTTGCGGGCTGCCCGAACCTAGCTCGTTTAGCAATCCTAGTTATAAGTGCTCCGTATCTGTGACAGTGAGCTAGGGAAAGCCCGGGAAGCAAAATACAAAAAAAAAAAAATTCTAACTCAATACTAGAGCCCATCCAAGAATTTTGAAGCCCAAGTTGAAACAATCCAATGGTTTTCCATTTGAACATACACACTCTACACTGGAAAGTAAACATGCTTTCACTATTGGTGCTACATAGCCTTGCGGCCATCCAAGTCCCTGCCATTTCACAGAGCAAAATGCTAAAAAAACAGGCCAGAAATTGATCGGGTGGGAGTGGAGCCAAGAGTAATAACGAAAATCAACAATAAGAGAAAGGGAACATACCTACTGTGGGCACAATTGTAGGCTAATTAATGAGGATGTGGCCACCATGGCTGGCTCCGGCAGCTCAAACGATCACGCCGGACCAGATTCTGGCAATATCATTGTAACAAAAATTCCTTCCATTCCTTCCCTGGAAAGTCAGCAATGATAGTGTAAAAGTTCTCAACGTGTAATGGCTGAACATCAATTTCTGGGCATTTTAGAGTATTAGCCAGCAGCATCTGATATTTAGGCAAAAATCAGAACCAAGACATATTCAAACCATCCAACCCAGATTAAAAAAACAATTGTTGTAGAATGTGGCAGTCACAGGCACATAATGCACTTGTAGAAATGTCGAGCTTTTTACATGTGACCTGACGCCAACTTTGGGTTTCTCATATTACCCGGAATCACCTCATTTATTCCATATGACCCGAAAAGTACCAAAAATACCCTTAGATTTAGGTATAAGCACCCACTTGCGTTTTTCCATATTACCAGAATATGAGGAGCAGGTACCCGGAGAAGCGTTAAGTCGGAGAAGAAGGCGGTCCGTCCGTCATATCCGCCCATATCATCGCCAGCGCCGGCGCCGTCCAAATCAGGAAAGGTAATCTTCGCGCAAAAAAGCGGAAAAACGAGTGGGAATGACCGGGTATGTAAAAACAAGTGCAATGGAGGCATCGTACATCAAAAAACGGTACGTGAAGTGCAAATACGACAATTTTTTTAAATGATATTTGGTTCCAAAGAAGAAAGTTAAAAACTTGCTAAGTTTTCAGCTTGTTAGAAATATTGTGTCTTCGAAGACATGACTATAATGCAAGTCGTGTCTTCGACGACATGACTATAATGCAATAGTCGATGATTTTCAGTCATTTATGGTTATATTATATACGATTTTTTTACTTATTTTGGTATTGTAATTTCAGGTACTGATGGAGAAGATAGTTGTTTGCTTACACTATGATGGAGTGTTTACAAATTCTGATATACGTGGGCGTGAAACAGAAGCTCATGCCTCTAGATACACAAGTAAAGTACCTGGAACTGTTGCAGCAAGTGGAAGAAAGACTACCGCTGAAGTCTGCATCTGGTACATTATCTGTGTCATATCATGTTGATTCTAACACCCCCCCATACATCCTTGAAGACGATAAAGACTTGGAGTCAATATTTATCGCTCACAAGAGCAACCAAGGTACAGATGGCCTACTTCACTTGTACTTGGAGTGGACTTCTACTGGCAATAACATGGAGACTTCCACTCTCAACAAAGAAATGAATTCCAATGCAAATAAGGAGGAGGAGAGGATACCAGAGGCAGAAGTAAGGCCGGCCAGTAAGACACTGCTAGAGAGGCAGTCCAGCCCGGGCAATAAGACACCCGCATCAGCAGTTGAAGGAGGAAGAGATGAAGATTACTCATTTGAAGCTACGAGGTGAGACTTCTAAGGCGCGGATACAGGCAAGTTGTGTGCTATTATAGTCGACTATAATAGTACACGACTAAAAATTTTGTCGTGTCTTATGCAACATGACTATATACATAGTCAAGTTATATAATACACGACTATAAATGAATTCGTGTTGCATAAGACACGACTTGACTGCGTGCTATCGTGTTCTCAAGTCCATTCATACATTTTTTTCACGCAGATTGGGAGATGGAGAAGAAGCTGAAGATGAAGACGAAGATGAAGATGAAGATTCCAGTCTAGATGAAGAAGAATTGTTCGATGAAGATGAATTACCGTAGTTTGCGGATGAGTGGGATGAGCCTCTTACAGTACCACATTTTAGCCAGCCAGATCACACGGGAACATCTACTTCTAGAGTTCCCACGGGAGGAGACACATGTAAAAGGAAATCTGTCACGTCAGAGGATGATGAGTACCTCAATATTGAGGGTGATGGTGGTTCGGATTGGGGTACCTATTTTGCACAGGCTGGTCCTTCAAAACATTGTGAAGAGGAGACGATGTTGATCGGAAGTTTGCAAGCAGAAGACTACGAGGCACAACTTACCTTAGGTATATTACGGAAGGGAATTAGAGCGGTCTAACGCAGGTACACATGTGGTGATAGAAAGATTAGCTGATATACCTGAAATTGAAATTGAGTTAGCCGGCTACAACTTCAGACGTGTGTTTTGAATGTTCGGCCTGGTCGTAAGAGCATTCCGAAGGACACTGAGACTGTTGCTCACTCTTGATGGAACATTCCTAAAAGGAAAGTACCCTGGAGAATTATTGGTTGCTACAGCACACGACGACAATCAACTATTGTCTTGCATATGCAATTGTCGATAAAGAGAATATCAAAACATGGTACGTATAGATGCAAGAAACACGACTATTCTGACAGTTGTGTTTTTGATGACATGACTGGGCACACATTCGTGTCTTCGAAAACACGACTACTCATATAGTCGTGTTTTTTATACACGACCTTCTAACAACCTAAAGCATTATGCGTTTAATATGCTTTGTCTGTCACTTGTACAGGACGTGATTCCTCACCTTACTAAAATGTTTTCTCTTTACGGATCCCCGGCCTCTCTGGACACTATTGTCTCTGATAGACAGAAGGCCCTTTTGAGAACGGTCGCCGATGTCTTTCCCGAGGTTCACCATGGGTTTTGCCTAAGGCATATGGCCACAAATATGCTTAACACTTGGAAGGATAAGTACCTGAAGGAACTTCTATTCCGAGCTGCGAAATGCTTCAGGAGACCAAAATTCGATGAAACCATGGAAAAGATGAAGGAACACAATGAGGCGGCCTGGAAATATATTGACAATATTCAGAAAACACATTGGGCTAACGTAGAATATCCTGGTAAAAGGTACGGCACTCTCACGTCAAACGCGTTCGAAAGTGTAAATAATATACTTCTGAAGGCTAGGTTTTGGCCAATAACTCGGTTGATCGAGCAAATGCGGGCGACCACAACCATCCATTTTCAGAGATGCCGGATGGAAGCAGAAGGGCTACCGACTCCGTTAACAAAGTATGCATAGAATCATATCAATCAGATGAGGAATCAGAGTGCTGAAACAGTTCGAGTTCAACCACTATCATTGCGACAGCTTGAAGTGACATCTTTATACCATGTGGTAAGCATAAATTCGTTTTTTCTAAGACACGACTATACACAGTCGTGTCATCGAAGACACGAGTATTCATATAGTCATGTCGTCGAAGACACGAGTAGTCATACAGTCGTGTCTTCGACGACACGAGTATCCTTCGAATACACTGATGTTGTTGATATTTTCGCATCAGGATGTTGTTGACCTTACGAATAGAACCTACACATGTGGCTTCTTCCAGAGCATGGGACTTCCATGCAAGCACGCCATGGATGTATTGATGAGAGAAGTTTGGAACCGGTAAAATATTGTGAGAAGTGGTACTACGCAAGTATGTACCGAACCACGTACGGAGTAGTGTTTCCTACTGTAGACAGAAGTCAGTGGGGGAATTACGGGGTTTTATTTAAATGCGAACCGCCCATGCTTGAAGCTCCAAAGAAGGGCAGGAGAAAGACAAAGAGAATTGAGTCACAGCCCATGCAAGGACAAGTTCAAAATGTGGGAATTGTCAGCAAGTTGGTCACAACCGTAAAAGGTGAACCAACAGCCCAGTTCCGAAAGAAAATAGGAAGCCCAGGAATCGAAGACTTCCGCGACAAGGCAAACTGACTAGAAATGAGACATCGCATATACGCCGCTCCGGCTTACCTAAGCCCATTCTTCACTTAGGATGTAGTCAAATTCTTGTATAACGCATATTACTTTATACCGAAATATATGCCTCGAAAGAAAAAGAAAATCAGATATGAAAAAAAAATCTTTCAATGCATCATACGTGTATTTCCATTATAGTCGAATATTATAGTACACGACTATCTATACAGTCATGTATTATGAAATATGACTATGTACGAAGTCGTATCATCTAGTACACGACTATATATAAAGTCGTGTTGCCTGAGAGATGTCTATATACGTAGTCGTGTTGCATGAGGGACATATTCAAAGTCATGCTTGCGAAATTTTGTCTAAGGCAAGCATATGTAAAAAATGAATTCGAATTAATTGAAAGAGTACTGTATGTACATCAAAGAATCTTTGTACAATAAAAGAATGTGAACAAAATGAATTTGAATTTAGTCTTTATCTGGCATCCACATAAAATCGCAACTGTGATGGCTGCTTTTTTTACTCTACTTGAATAATCGTCAAAGTCGTTGTTAATAACCCCGCGAATCATAGTTGCAGCGATGACTGGGCGCTAGAATCGCGTAATTCTGGACTGATCAAACTCCGGTGGGTTGACATTGGATGCCAAGTGCGTGACGTGCATCACGATGAAGATGCCACAGTCTTTTGAATTCTCTTGCCAGGGCGCTTTGGTGATCTGAGTCATCTTCCAGTCGAGCAAACCCAACCACCCCAGCTTGCTTGCCATCACAACGTTCATGAACTGTGTGAATTTGTCAACTGCTTTTTTGTGATGTGGGTATAACTGGGATCTACCAGACAGTGGGTTGTAGAAGCGCTATACACAGTGCAGGAAGTGTATATAGACGACGTAGAGTGAGAGCCGGTGCGAATTGGGAAAAATGCGTAGAACATGTTCCTGTTCAAGCTGTTGAGCATCCTCACGAGCTTTTTTATCAATTTCGTATTATTTCCTCCTTCTTTGTGCTCCTGCAAAACCGCAAGAGAGTCAGATAATGATGCTGGGAATGACAACTTATCAATACTTATGCAGGGAACACTTACGTTGTCGAATATCTCTTTAAATGCGTGGTATCCAAAAAATGCCCACGGATACTTCTTCCAGTCTCTCTCATTGCATGATGGTTTAAATATAAAAACCCTTGCAAGTGCACAAGGCAATTGTACTACGACGAGTATTGAAAAGGGTTGTCGAACCTCAGGGATGGATATTTTACTAAATTCAAGAGAAAAGCTGCAGTTTTTAGCTACTCTAATGAAAGCAATGAACTTTAACTAAACTAATTGAGAATTAATCAATATGGAGAAGACCAAGGCTTCGAATCCACCACAATAAACTAGTAGATCATTTCTCTCTCTCTTTTGAATAAAGATTTCTAATTGGCTAGCATATTCCTCTTGGACATATACTTGTCAACTCAAAATATAGTGCTCTCCTCTCGGACATAACACATAAAATGGTTAAAACATAGAATTATGATCTATCTCTCTCGAGTATAAACCAATGAAACTTTATTGATATATAACACCTCAGTTTACTCACGTTCCTCTCGGATACGCAAGTATTCTTCGGATTGAAACTCACAAGAATTCACACTTGTCTCTCTCGAGTATAAAGAACAAACCTTTAATGAATTAATAGTGATTATACAATAAAATCTATACACCAACTAAAGTAAAAATATAAGATGAGAGAAAAGAAACTACACAACCAGATTATTAGGCTTCATCTATGCGTTGGAAAAGTATTTAGCCTCGCATTGGAAGAGAAATCACCATTGTATTCTTCATCTTCATCTTCTCTCCTTTGCTCTAGCCTCTAATTTAGCTCAAAAGTGGTCGCTAGATTCTCCAAGGTTGTTCAAAACATTCTCCCATAAGGCCTATTTATAAGCTTGAAGAGAAACTACGAAGTCCCCTTTTAAATCCGAGTTGAAATAGGTCTTATTTCGGTTTACCGCACACGGCGATCGATCGCTCTGTATTGCCGATCGTTCGCCTATCGATCGATCACCATTCCTTCGTTATTTTCTGTTGATCAATCGTTTTGCTGATCAACGCCGTATACGAAGACAGTGCTATCTCAATTAGATTCTGTATGCCCTAAAGCACACCCTCCAATCGCCCCATTGCAGATGCAGTGGACCGGGCAGTCGTCCTTGAGGAAGGGGGTGCAGGTTGGTTGGGAGTCCTCTTTATTTCCAGCCTCTCCGCCCTTTGCCGTCGTGGAAGAGGGGCCACTGAGGTTGACGAAGCAAGGAGAGATGCCTCTCCGGCCATGGGGCTGATTACATCGACAATTTCGTCCCATACTTCGAGATTGTGGAACTCTCCCATACAATAGTCGGCCATACGGTGCTTCTTCTATGCACCCTTCTTCACCTCTGAAATGTGGGCCCCACTTCCTGGCCACCTTTTGGCCCGTGGACTGGTAGGGCCCACGACAGGATGGAAGATTGTCGTGTGCTCGAAAAACCAAATCTGCATAGTAAACAGATGAAAGCATTATTAAAAGGCGCGGTTACAAGCAAGACGTGTACTATTATAGTCGACTATAATAGTACACGAATAGAACTGTGGTCGTGTCTTATACAACATGACTATATACCTAGTCGTGTTGCATGATATACGACTATAAATATAGTCATGTTGCATAATACACGACTATAAATAAAGTGATATTGCATAAGACACGTTTGCCTTTCGAAGATTATGAAAACATAGAAATGCTACATACCTGAAGGACATATGAAGCGCCGTTTAGGTATCCACTGCCTAGGCACCCTCCTTGAGATCTCGCACCCACTAGTCTGCTGGTGTGGGTTATACCAGAAACCAACATGTTATGCATAGCCCTAGCCCAATTGTATGAGTTCAATTTTGGGAGGTCATCAATGTAATGGTACAAACAGGGATGAACTGCTCTAGTGCTGTGTGGAAACAGCACCGTGCAGAAGAGGAGGCAGATGATCATCCTCGTCATGTCCTCCTCTTCCATCTTCAGTTCGCCTGCGCTAAGCTTGTCAATGATTTCCTCAATGTGTGGAATATCCTGTCTCCTCGCGGCGAAGTACTTTATGAAGAATTGACCTTCCGGTCTGCGTGTCAAGGAGGGGAGGACCTCAACTGTTTCGCCCTTTTAGGGCAATCCGGTGATAAGAGCAACTTCTTGCTATGTGAAATGTAGCATCCTGCCCTTGATATTGAAGACCTTCACCGACTCATCCCAGTACCTAACCAAATGGTCCAGGAGGTTCCGAGAAACAACTACGTCCTCACCTTCAAAAATGACAGTGAAACCATCAGTTGGGCACATCTTTGGTGACGCTATAGGAGAGTCGCACACTTTTTCATCGCTCCCGGTTGACAAAATGTCCGAAGCGCAAGTCGCGCATTGTATGTTCTCTTTACTGGTCGGTCCATCGGAGCCTTCCTCTTCCTGCCCCTCTGATTTCGCTGTCGAGGAACCAACACAAAATCTTGATCCTCCTCCTATTCCGATGGTATTTCCTCCATAGACTCATATTTTTTTTATCAATCTGCAAGGAAAGAGGTAGAGTAGTCAGTAGAAAAGTCGTGTCGGTGAAACACGAAAATATAAAAGTCGTGTCGTCGCGTACACGACTAAATAGACAATTGTGTCTTCTACAAACACGACTTTATAGTTCATAGTAAAAATTTAAAATCCAAATGTCGGACCTTATGAAACTAAAATCAGTAAGGATTGTTGTAACTTACCGCAGTCTAGTCGTGTGTATGTGTGTATTTCCTCGCAGGCGCCTTTCACACTCTTCTTCGCCGTCAACCGAAGCTCAATCGGTCAATCCACCGGTTGCATGTAGGTGGAGGGAGCCAAGGTTGAAATTCCGAAATACCGATGTATACGCTTCAAATCGCCGCCTTTGTGCACTCTCCGTCAGTCGTGTCATCAAAATCTAGTAGGGGGCAGCTCCAAATCGAGATGGGGGACATGAATAGGCTCGTCAAAAGCCACAGGGGTCGCCAGTTGAATCGCCGCTCGAACTCGCCGGTCGTCGGTGGAGTTGCCGATGGAAATTGCCAGAGAACCCTTGTATTTTTTCGTATTGTACACAACATGCCTCTTCGCACAGTATTAGAATGAAAAAACAGAAGAAGGGCATTTTTGGTACTTCTAGTCCAGATTCCAGGCCATAAGAGATTTCACGGGAAAAACTAAGTAATATGGGAATATGAAAGTTGACGCCAGGTAATATGGAAAAAACTCTAGAAATGTAAGAAGATCACATTTTCTTGCAGATTAAAACAACGCGTGCCAATGGAAAAGTAATCAGTAAAGAAAGCGAATTTCAATTTTCCTCACTAAATTCATAGTTCATATATCATATGTTTCATTCACTGCCGAAACGACATTGGTTAAATACGCTTAAAAGAGATTTTTCTATATTACCTGGCCAATGAAAATTCCTTATTACATAATTTTTTGGGCTCTTGCCATATAACATAATTTTGGGATTTGTTCTTCCCATTTTGCCCTCCCATCTTATACTTCATATTTTACCTGCCCTAAGACAGGCTCTTTAAATTCTTAGATCAGTTGATTCAAGTTGAACAAAGATTAGGGTGTAAGTTTGCAATGAGTAAGGGTGTAAACGGATGAACACGGACGCGGACAAGGCATATCCACAGCTGTCCGTTTAAGTGTGGACACCCATCTACGTTTGTGTGCATCCGTCCATCACGGACATGGACACTATGATTGAAAACAAGAGTAAAGGACACTATGCTTTATTTTTTAATATATAAGGACACTATGCTTGAAAATAAGAGGAAGTTTTCAATGAGAGAAAGAATATCTTAGTTCCCGAAGTAAAAGCAACACTTATACCAATTTTTCTTTTTTTAATTATCATACTTTTTATTTAAAAAACTTATCAAGTTAGTCATTTTATATTAAAAAATAATTAACTTATACATGATGGCGAACACGGATGGCTGTGGACACAACTCGGTTATGTCCGCAGCCACGTCCGTGTCCGTGGCGGACAGGAAATAACAGTCCATTTTAACATTAAGCAGACAGACACAGACATACGGATGTCGTCTACACCCCTAGCAATGAGTAACATATCCCTCAAATATCTAGTTGCATCAGCATCTCCATGCATACCATACACCTTGGGGGATGATGAAGATCTGTAAATTATCTTTAATATTCATAAGAAAGCAGAGAGGGAAGTGTTAAAGTTGTATGTGGAGAGGACTTCCAGCATCAATAAGGAGAAGATATCGTCATCAGATCATCCTATTCACTTGACATATGATGACCTGAAATCATCAAGAGTGAAGGAAGGAAACAACTGGAGCTTGTATTTAGAACAGCAAGGTAAGAACATAATATTGGATCATCGGTGATATGACTCTGCAAGTTATCGTGTATTTTATATGCAACTTTGTATCGTATAGACGATGATATGATAGAAGTGGTATCGTGTCATCGAGGACACGATAGCAGTGCTATTGTGTCATTGAGAACACGATACCAATGCTATCGTGTGTTTGGGTAGTGTATCATGTCATGGAAGCTTCTGACGAATTCTAAAATTGACCTCCCTATTAGGTATCTTGTCTTAGACAATAATTACAGGGGTGCCCTGGATACAAATGATGCCACCTTCCAGCGAATTGTAACTGCCTTGATTTCAATTATAAAATCCACTCACCCAAGCGCCAAATGTCTTTTTGAGAGGGAAGAAAGTGAAAGTCTTGGAGGAGCGGCGGAAGAGGAGAGAAGAAGCATTTTTTTAGTGACAAAGGGTTAGGGTTGGCAGTCGGTGATTGCATATTCGCGTGAACTACCAATACAACCACTAAAGACCACCCATCCCACTGGTAAGCTTCAAATCTCCATTTGTTAATATGTTAAATTTTACATTTTTGCTTGGGTTTGATATTATGTATCCGATGACACACTACAATATTATATCGTGTCACTAAGCACACAAACTTAATGATAGTCGTGTTCACAGTGATACAATATTGTTATTTATTGTATATTCAATGACACGCTAGCTAGTATGACAAAAGTCATCTATCCTTAAAGGACTACCCCCCCCCCCCCCCCCCCCCCCCCTCCTCTATTAAGAGGAGATATAAACCTCAACCATTTATCCAGACATACTGTAACCCATGAGCTCTTAGTAAGGGTATAAGAGTGGTAGAACAATGCCCAAAGTGATAAGAATGACTACAACATACGGGTTTTGCTTGTATCTTCGAATGCGTAGAGTAGTGGCTAGAAACCTGCTTGATGTTCTGTTGAAGTTGCTTGTTTTAGCCAGGATTGAGAAAATATTATGGTTATCTTTGGTTAGTACATTCCTAATTTAAAAAGGAATAGAAGAATTGAGATGAACGGTGAAGATGTGATATAGAGTTGAATCTACTCAATTACAGAGTTACCATATCAGAGTAAATTTAAATTGGTAAAAGTGTAAATTATAATTTATCTTGGATGCCAAAAGGGAGTGGGTGCCTAGGAATTTGAAAGTTAAAAAGGTAAGTTTACTAGATAAGGATGGATTGGTTTGGTGTTAGCACTAAAGAAGGAAGTGCAATTAGAATACAAATTTAACTGGGCGCCAAATTGGATGGGCGTCAGGGTAACTTTTGGAGAGGCTTCTAATTGGTCGGACGAGATGGTGCTTGACTAGGATTAAAGGAGGAGATTTCACTTCAAATAGAATTAGGAAACCCTAGTATAATAGAAGAGTTGGCCGGCCCATGAGTTGGCTGACCACTCCATCTATTTCTCGTCACTTTTGCTCTCCTAACTCCATCTCTTCACTCTCTCTATAATTCTCTCGACCCATCTTCTCTCTTCCTCTTGGCCTCATCATACTTGCTAGCCAACGTTTTTTGGCAACGAGGAGAACTTATATGCTGCTGGATTTTTCTACAATGCGAGAAGAATTTTTATCGAATCGAGGTAGGATGATTTTACATAGCCTCCTTTAGGTTTTTAAATTCTCGAATGCCTAGTTTCCTTTCGAATTAGATGTTGAATAATGATTTTTTTGTGCTCTTATTGATTATCCATATTCATGTGTGTGATCTCTAAGTATCGAAGTCTTGTTCTTCATTATTTGGCTTAATTGATACATCGGCAATTGATGTTTAAATTTCTATTGTTTATACTCGTAATAGAATGATGAGATGTGTAAATTTTTTTTGATTCCTTGCTGTCATACTCTTCTAGTGTACAACACTTTTGTCTCATTAAAGTTGTCTCAGTCGATACAGACTATTATGTGTAGAATGGTGAATCATTATTCATGTTTTCGAATTAGACTTAAATTGTGTCAAAAATACAATTCTATTGACCTAAATTCCTTCTGCTCGACATAATTAATTCCATAGAGCATAAAAGAGGTATTACTTAAAAATCACCAAAACCACTTAAGTATACTAATTAAGTAAGTTTTAAACCATAATTAGACCTCCTAAGTTGTTCTTGGGTTAAAACGGTGCTCTCGGCTAGAACTATTTATGTGTTGACGACCTGTACTAAAATGGACATAATAAATTCTATAAGAGTCAAAAAAATATGCCAGTTCCTTTGCTGGATTCAAGACTCATAGGAGTACCTCCTGTAAAAAATTTCATTTTAGATTCTTCATGTGTTGACTGTGGAAATTTTATAAATCTATCTATTTTGTTTTGAACAGAACACTATTTCTCTTAAAAATCAATTTTCGTGTCCCTATTATAAACTTGTGAACTACCAGTAAAAGTGGCATGATTGATGTTGTAAACTCTTATTAGTAACTACCTAAGTGCCTATAATTATGCGGAATAAAATACTTGCAGTTGGTTTCATTGAAAACTAGCTGATTGCATCCGAAACCCTAATTGATTGTATCTAGTTATATAACTGAAGGTATGACTTAAGACAATAAAATACTTATTGTGAAAGCCCTTCAGCTCTTTTTGGGTTATGAGTTGTATCTATCTTTCTCAAAAGATTTTCATTACGAGTATAGAACAATCGATGTTGAAAGCTTCGATTGAGATTATTTGTTGTGAGCTAGTTGTCTCCCCTAAAATGGTTGCAAGACTCTATATGCTTACAACATCCTTTTCTTTCAACGTGATGATCGCTAAGTCAGCCAACTTCTTTGAATTATATTGATTAGATTGTCATATTTGCAAAGCTTTATATGCTTGCAAGGTTCTCGCCCATTAGAGGCAACTGAATAAGTTTTTCGAGGGTGAGAGACTTCATGTGCTAAAAAGTACCTATCTTGGAAAGCTATCATAGTACGGTCATTAAACCATGATAGACTCTGTCAGGATGAAAGATTTTATCCTCAAAAGTACCTATGCAAGAGTTTAGATTTATTTGGACTTTGTATGCTCCAAGGCTCCCGCCCAAAGAAAGGCAATACACGTACGTTTCTAGGCTAGTTAGACATCACAGAAGGTCTGATAGTGTTTGCCCATTATGTCCGTGAGCACCAATGGAATCCTTATCCTAGACACATGGCAGGTTTTGAAGATAAAACCCTAGGGTACATGGCTTATCAAGACTTTGTATGCTTGCAATTATTTAAGATAAAGATTATGTATCTTCTTACATTTTGGATGTTATAGAGTTTAATGGATATTGATATCCTTTATGATGGTGATATTCTTTGTCTTCCTATTGATGTAAATTTTATTGTTCAGTTTTTATATTATATTGCTTCCTCATTCACATTGATCTTTCTTGAATCTACATTATTTTGTTGCTATGGTTTTGCATTCTATTAAGTATATCTTCAGAGTACTTATGCATCCTACGATGTAGGTCTAGCTAAGAACTAAATTGAAAGAGTAGCAAGCAATTGGAGATCGTGAAGACAATATTAGTTAAATTCTTTATTTCAAGTTTGTTTTGCAACTTTGTAATAAATGACAATTTTGTCAACATTTGACTAATAGTCCAATTCGAGGCGTATGTCTTATGGACTATTTTGGATTATTGTTAGTACATTATGGATCTTTCATTTAATAATAGTCTAATTCGAAGTGAATGTTCATTTATGTCTTATGAGGATTGTGTAAATGACCGTAGCGATTTATCAAGTTGCATCCCAAAGCGTTCGGCAGGTTTAATTATTTTCACACTCTTGATGAGGCCAAATTGGGCGTGATAGCTTCGTACCAGAGCCTCTAGGATGGTTTTATTGTTGAATGAAAGAACATAAGTGAACTTGGATAAGAATAGATAGAATTAATAGAACCTATGCACTAATAAACTTCTATTAGATGAGAAAACCTAGCTTACTAATGAAATTCCTATAATTTAAGTACTATGGCTATGACAAGAAGCGGCGAATCTATGAAAGTGAAAAGCAAGAAGAGATTAAAAAGTGGTTGATATATGCCTAGAAACAGAGGAAGAACCCTAAAAGATAGATATAGAAGAACCCAAAGTGTATGCTTATTATGCCCCAGGTAGGTACAACATAAAATTTAGCAAACAGATTTACACTTCATACATGTCTTGACTGATAAAGTGTGCCTCTTTAATCAGAACGAAGCTTGATTAAACTACTTCAACTTCCGTGTACTATAAAGTTTTAATCATATAAACTCACGAGATGTTGTAACTACTGCAGCTCGTCAAATGCTCTCAAGATGCAGCAGGCAGTTACACAGTCGAACTCTATGCCTATTATTAATCGTAATTATTGGTTTAAAGGAGAAAACTGAACAACATATGCACGAGAACAACAATTGTCGTTCCAAATAAGAGTTCGTTACTGATGGACTTAGATGCCAATTTTGTACAACAAAGCTGCCAACTCAGGCATCTGATATAACATAAGATAGATCATAAAAAAACAAAATCCTGCATTCAGGCATATGAAAATCAAGAAAGGGGTTGAATAAGACGTACCCAGGTCCCATTTGACAATTCAAGCAAACTGGCTCAACTATTTTTGCTGAAAATTGCCTGAAAATTGTGCAGGAACTTTCCTGAAGATTAACAAAATTTGTATAAAAAGAATCTTATTTTAGTGGAGACAGCTTAGTCCTCCAAGAATCAAGAATTTGAATGGTATGTGCATTGCAATGATTCTCCCGTCAATACTGAGGCTGAGAACCAGTAACCTAAGAGATGCTTTGACTTTCCTTTCCAAGGTTACTTTCAGATGTTCTCATCTCTGTTTCCAGATCCTTGACCTTCCAGGTCAGGGATCTAACATCCCTAGCTTCTGACAGATCACAAAATGATGGAAGCTGTTATAAAACATAAAAGACATTTAGGTGACTTTCTTGTAGCAGAAAAAATTAAAGTCTCAGAACTAAGATCACGTATCAACCAACAAAATCGAAGTTCAAAGATTGCTTTTACCACCAACCGATAGAAAGAATAATTCAGCTCTATGCTGTCAAATTTAAAATAACATCAAAGACGTGAAGGAATAGATCTTAGAAATATACCAAGGAGAAAATGACAGTATCTTGATGCACAACCAAAACATACATGAGGTTTTTAGAGCATCTGCAGAAAATACACAAACTCAAGAAAACATAAATAGACAACATGCTTTGCTTGTTAAAAAACTAGCTGTGCCATTCAAACAACAACCTGGAACATGACAGTTCAAATAGTTCCAATTTGGCATTCGTATGAGTAGGAGTTATCTCATGGGTTTGCAAATACACTCCAATTTCTGAAGGTGATTGCCCCGAAAAAGTAGATACGACCTTATTGTGATATGATAAACTCTAGTTCACTTACAAAATAAGTGTTACAACCAAAGTCGTAAATTTAGGAGTTAGTGGTCTCGGACGAACAAGCATCAAACAAACTTTGCCAACAACATCTATAAAGTCTAGCCACTTACAAAAGAAGTGTCAAAACGAAATTTCTAATTTTAGGAGTTAATGGTCTGGTAGGAACAAATTCCAAACAGACTTTGCCCACAACATCTATAGCCCACCTTCAAAATTTGTTAAACGGATGGCAAAAATATCCATTGAATGCAACATGGATCAAGTATGCAGTAGTTATTATAGCCACAAAGTGAGAGCAGAGGCCAGACGCTAATTCTGTGACGTTCTAGTATCAATAAACTAAACCTAGGTTACAGTCATAGACAGACATTTAGTTGGCTTTGCCACCACTTTTGGTTTTATTCTGCTGTACTTCAGTCATTGCTAAAGTCGGCCATCCAACAGGTTAAATTGGTTTCCAACAAAAGGGCTAATAAATGCAGGCTAAATACAAAAATAAAGCTTGCTAATAAATTGCTTATTTCGAGGTTGACTAAAAATCCCATTCAACTAGTTTCCCATCAGCCATATGAGCAGCACACATAAGATCAAGTCATTGTACTTAAAAAAGTCATTTGATTCCATATGACAAATATAGTTGGGCAAGTTAATCCTCAAACAAAATCACAGTGTCATATATACAAGTATATGCGCCATAACTTTTAGAAAACCTGCCCTACAGATCTAGGTCCTGGTTCTGAATAACTAACATTTGATCTACCCATCAAAGAATCATCCCGTGACAGTCTAGAATAACACAAGAAAACTTAGCCTAATAGAGTTGAACATAAAAAATTATAAACTCAGCTAAGCGTCAGTTCGCAACAAAGTAAATCAAAACATGCAAATCCCAGAAAATGGACCAAGTTCAATGAAAAATCAGTAAATTAAACCAGAAAAACCTACCTCCTTCATCAGGTCAACACGTTTTCTAAGATCTTCTTGAGTCTCATCTGTGTGCATAATATGGAGAATGAAGATCAGGTGAATCTGAAGAAATTCCAAACAATGCTCATCTATGCTACACCTTGGAAAAGAAAGCTTGCAACCCAACTGGTAAAACGGGCAATTTGTAAGCTTCATGGGACAAACAGTTATACAATGTTTATCCATGTCGCACCTCATGATGTTATTGGAGCACTTCTGCTCGCAAGGCAGAACCTTAAAAGGACATGTAGATTTGTGCTTCTCCAAATGTATTGCAGAAAATTTTGAACGACAACCTTCGTTCGGGCAGCTCAAAACCCTCAAATTGCAGTGTGCCCCATGCTGCTCACGCTCTTCCAGGGTGTCAAACTTCATTCCACAATGATGTAAGTTTTTATAGTCTAAATTTTTTAGCAGGACATGTGCCACAGCTTTCCTTCTGTCCATTGGCCAAAACCCATCAATCTCCATGCTCTGTTCAAATTCATCTATCTTATCCTCTCTCCTTTCAGTAAGTAACCAACCTGAGACCTGACTAAAGATACTCCTCTTCAAACTGGCAAACTCTTCAATAAAATCTGATACGATTTCAACAAGATTATTCAAAACCTCCATCTCCTCATTACCCCCTTCAACAACAGACTCAGCATTGAAGGTTTCACTTTTTTTTACAAGATAATCCACCATCTCTTTCCTAATATCTACAGCTACAGAAGCAGGTGATTTGAAGAAATCACCTGTTATACTGTCAACGCAAACTGACGCCAGTCCCGGAAGCAAAACTTGCGCAATTTTGTGCACCAAGTCTGTGTCACAATACCCACAAGAAAATGAGGGGCCATTACCCTTTATAGCCTCCATTTTCACAAGTTCCATTTCAAAGAGTAAATGTGTCTACATTACAAGTTGCATTGATGAAGAATCCAATCAAGAAAGGCTTTTCAACGTTTCGCACTGCCAAACCAAAAAGAAGGCAAGATCAATACTACTAAAGAAAATTGATTGAAACGACCAATCGCGAAATTGTCCAAAACCAATGAAAATTAAAATTGTCTTCCAATGGATTAAGGTACATTGGTCTGATTATGATCGGAAATAGTCCCTCCATTCAACAAAGCCTGTCCGCATTTGAAAAACACGAATCCATCATTAGATGTCCGACTTGCTCCCTTAGATTAAAAATACGGAAGAGTCAGGGAAAACTCTGTTTTTTGTACTGGACATGGAATCTAATAAATTTTTAGCTCATTTCTAAATGCAGACAGGCTTCATTGTACGGAGGGAGGAACCAAAACCGAACCAAGAACTGAGGGGGCATTACCCTTTCCATTCTCGCAAGATCCATATCATAGAGCACATGTGCCATTCCATTCCAGCTGCATGGATGAAGAATCAAACCCAGAAAGGCTTTTCGACGTTTCGCACAGATGAACCAAAAAAGAAGGAAGACAGTTTCCACTCAATCCTTATCAATACTATCAAAGAAAATTGATTAAAAAAACACATACAACTGAAATTGTCTACATTGGTCGGATTAAGATCAAGAACCTTGCCAAAAACTGATCCAGGAATCCTAAATCCAGCCATGGAACATAAAAAATTGGACAAATATGAAAGATTTTACAAGTTTTTACCTTTTGCAAGAAGAAGCGGGCGATGGGGAGGTTGAGGGCAGTCCTGAATCTCCTGATGAAGATGGCAATGGATGGAGCGACGACGATACAGAGGAAACGAGAAAGGACACGTCATTGCACTTGCCCCCATGACTTATTTTAAAACTGGAAATTATCCCAATCATCTACTCACTCCGTCTAATATTATTTTATTTTGTTTTGGCTTCTTTAATGCCGGCAAGTACTATTACACGGAGTGACTAAGAATTGTCCATATATATATATATATATATATATATATATATATAAATAAGGGGTACGAGACCAGGCGTGTTGACTATTGGATTTCAAGCCGATGATGCTCAGGGGGCCATTTGGGGAGTGATAAAGTACAAAACATCCACGGTGAATGTTTTACTTTCAGTATTTATTTCTTATTTTTTTTTACCTTTGCTTAATTGAAATACCTCCGGTGAAAAATTCAGAAATAAATAGTGAAAGTGAATTTTTCACTGTAGATGTGTTGGATTAATCAAGAACCAAACGGCCCCTCAATATGAGGGTAGACATATTCTTATCCCAAGTGCCGTCAGATCTCAACCCAACAACTATGACTTAAATTGAGCTCATATAAGCAGCACGATAGAGTCATTTAAACTTTTGCCTTATAAATTATCCACCAGCGGCTGAAATCTTGTACTTATAGCTTAATTTCACAAAATTTGGGCTATTTTAGAGAATGAAAAAGAAATATGAACTTAAGCTCAGACTCATTCTTGTACTCGAATTTGGATTAGGCCATTCTTTTAGGAATCAACGGTTTGAAAGTTAACCAACTCTAACTTCCCTTTCTTTATGGCTCTCTAGTTCAACCTTCCTCCAACCCTACCACCCACCAACCATTCATTGTCCCCCCTACCCCAATGCCATCTTCACTTCAGCCGTGCTAACATTTACATGTTTTTATTTGTATGAGAATACACCAATTTACATGATAATTTGAGCTTGAGTCGTTTATTTCTGCAACAAGTAGAGGGTTAATAGGGCTTGGATTGTGGTTAAGGAAAGCGTTCATGCAAACAAGAGGCAAACACCGAGAGACTAGAGTGATGGAAGTCGTAGGCTGGAATGGCAATCTGGGAGGGTGATTCCGAGATGGAGCAAACTGATGGCTAGGGAGACGATGGGCAAGAGAGTGATGGTGGCGACAGAGGTGGTCTTTTGAGTGTGGCCGAGTGCCTATGGGGCCATCTACCGGAGAGGACAAGTGAGGGGCAAAATAATGGGTTATGGACTTGGTGAATTAAAAATAAAGGCTGATACTTTTTAGCACCCGAAAATTTCTTTGTAACACCTACTCTTATCAGAAGGGTTGGAAAAAAAATCTTGTTTTCTAGCATGCTTAACACCAGAATTTTACATTTTGACGGTAGATATTGACCCTAAAAAATATCACTATTTGATAGTGGAATGCCAACAACAGAAATGAAAACCCTTCCATTGAGTTCAATCTGATGGTATGTGTCACATCCCAAATTTCCAGACCTCACTTAGAGCGCGGAAGCAACCAATCACAGACATTTAGGAGGTCAGAAACTTGAAGTGTGACAGAATACTCGATCGATCTCAACCCGATTATCAGATTAAAATGTACATGATCAATATGACAAAACAACATCCAAGTATTCAATCTTAACATAACATTGCAAAAAAAAGTCTATTACAGCAATTCAAATATTCAATAATCAAAATATCAGGTTATAGGCACACAGGCTAACCAATCTATAAAATTCAATCATAAATAAAATTTTAAAAAGAATCTTCTAGTCCAAACTTCAGCCATCCATAGCAGCTCCAACAATCTTTACCTGCTCAGCTTTACTCCCTTTTAATTCTTACATTAGAGGATGCATGGGTATTTCGAAAGAAATACCCAGTAGGATGCCAAAAGCCCCACAGATAATAAGGATAAAAGATATATAGACATAAAATTTTAGTGAAGAATTTTCAATGTTCAATAGACATCAGGAATTGAAAATACAGAGTTTTCTTTACCTAAATATTGACCGTACTCAAAGACAACAACAGTTCATGGTATGGATAGAATAATAATTCAAGACTACGGACGTTTATCGCGTAAGGAGAAAATAACAATATGTTCAGACTCGAGACAACTATAGTGTAAGGAGACGTCAACTTCTGCTATCAGATTAGTCTACTTCCCATGTGGATTTCTATACCAGAACATCCTAGAGGTTCTTCAGTGGAACTCACCCATACGTTTAGGGATGCTGGCCCCATCGTTGCTTACGGGCACAATGGGCGGAGACTGCAGACATTCCGTAATATCATACAGTCTAAAACATACATGTGCCTTCATCGGCTGAACTACAGAGGTTCATAATAAAGTGGAGATCACTATGGATCTAGCAATGTCTCGTGAGCATCCTATGATTCCACCTCAGAGAGTTTCTATCAATAACTCTTAGTGAAAGAAAACAGTTTACAGGGAACTAGGTAACACATGACAACAGAGGTCGTATCATGTAACTCAGGATTCTCATATCTCAAGATTTGACTCACATAGGAGTATTAATGAGACTTCAATGTCCCAATCAGTGATCAACTTCTTCGAGGAGTGATGAATAGAAATTCTCAATTAACAATTGACTCACCATCGGAGTAACATGAAGACAGTTTCTTCTTGAACATAAACCAACTTGTATGAGATATAACGACAGATTTAACTTATCAAATGTATTCTCTGTGCATGATCGTTTAAAATTAAAACCCTTATAATTGCACAAGGCAATTGTAATACGTCGAGTATTAATAAGGGTTGTCGAACCTCAGGGACGGTGAATACTTTACCAAATTCAAGAGAAGAAAGTTGCAATTTTTGTTTGATCTAAATAAAGCTATAAACTTTAACTACTAAGCTGAGTTTTAATCAATGTGGAGAAGACCAAGGCTTCGAATCCACCACAATAACTTGTGTATCGTTTCTCTCTCTCTTTTGAATAAAGATTTCCAATTGGCTAGCATATTCCTCTCGGACATACACTTGTCAACTCAAAATATAGTGCTCTCCTCTCGGATGTAACATATAAAATAATTAAAACATGGAATTGTGATCTATCTCTCTCGAGTATAAACCAATAAAATTTTATTGATATATAATACCTCAGTCTACTCACGTTCCTCTCGGATACGCAAGTATTCTTCGGATTGAAACTCACAAGAATTCACTCTTGTCTCTCTCGAGTACAAAGAACAAACCTTTATTGAATTAATGGTGATTACACAATAAAATCCATACACCAACTAGAGTAAAAACATAAGATGAGAGAAAAGAAACTACACAACCAGATTATTGAGCTTCATCTATGCCTTGGAAAGGTGTTTAGCCTCGCATTGGAAGAGAAATCACCATCATATTCTTCATCTCCTTCTCTCATTTGTTCTAACCTCCAATAAAGCTTAAAAGTCTCCAAGGGTTGAATATTTGGTGCCCAAAACGTTCTCCCATAAGTCCTATTTATAAGATTGAAGAGAAACTACGAAGTCCCTTTCTAAATCCAAGTCAAAATAGGTTTTATTTCGGTTTGACGGTCTTATTTAGGCACACGGCGATTGATCGCTCCGTATTGACGATCGTTCGCTGGCCGATCGATCGCAATTCCTTCGTTATTTTCCTCCGATTGATCGCTTTGCCGATCGACGCCGTATGATACCGATCGATCGTAGTTACTGTCTTCGACGATTGAAAAATTCCAGTAGATACGATCGATCGTTTTGGGGTCCGATCGATGGTTTCCTTTAATACACTCCTTTTGCGGCTCTGGCGATCGATCGCATTGATAACCGATCGATCGTAGTTACTGTTCATAAACTTCAAATGGCTATAACTTTCTGTCCTGAACTCCGAATTGCACGTGATTGGTGGCGTTGGAAAGCTGACTTCTTGAACTTTAATATGAAATTTTAATCAGTCCAATCCGATATTTGTACACGAAGTTATGATGATTTATTTATTTGAGTTACTTTTCTCCTCATTTCTGTGTATTACTCTGATTTCCTACAAAAATCCAAAAACTATATTAAAGTAGTAGTTATTCTAATCAAACACTAGCATAAATATAAGAATAGGAGATAATAAAATGCATATTTCATGTATAGATCACACCCCCAAACCTAGATTTTGCTAGTCCCTAGCAAAACAAAAACAAATCAAAATGAAACAATCAAACTAAGGAACTAATGCATAAAAGTAAACACCACTTTCGTAGGGAACACGATTGCATTGGTTCGGGGCCTGACCCAATTTGGTGACTGGGTCGAGCCAACCGGTTTGACCCGGTGGGTCGACCCGGGTCGACCCGAGTTGGGGCGGAGGGGGAGCAAAGGAAGAAGGGGGAAGGGGGGAGAGTCGGGGCGACGATGGCACGGGGCGGGGGAGGGGAGTCAGAGCGACGACGGCGTGGGGCGTGCCGGCGCGGGCGACGGTGGTAGAGGGGAGAGGGGGGGGTCGCCGGGGCGGAGGGGGGAGGGAGGGGGAACAGAGGAAGAAGTGGGGAGAGTCGGGGCGGCGACGGCATGGGGCGGGGGAGGGGAGTCAGGGCGGCGACGGCGTGGGGCGTGCCGACGCGGGCGACGATGGCAGAGGGGAGAGGGGGGGTCGCCGGAGCGGAGGGGGGAGGGAGGGGGAGCAGAGGAAGAAGGGGGGAGGGGGGAGAGTCGGCGCGGCGACTGCAACGGCGTGGGGCGGGGGAGGGGAGTCAGGGCGACGACAGCGCTGGCGTGAGGTGGGGTGACGGCGTGGGGGCGTGCCGGCAGGGGGCGACGGTGGCAGAGGGGAAAGGGGGGTCGCCCCTCGCCGGCACGCCCCATGCCGTCGTCGCCATGACTGGGGGAGAGTCGGTGGCAGAAGGGACGGGGTGGTCGCCGGGGCGGAGGGGGGATGGAGGGGGAACAGAGGAAGAAGGGAGGAGGGAGGGGGAACAGAGGAAGAAGGGGGGAGGGGGGACTGGGGGAGAGTCGGGGCGGCGACGGCGCTGGCGGGGGAGGGGGGTTAGGGCGGCGACGGCGTGGGGCGACGACGGAAAAGGGGAGAGGGGGGCGTGCCAGCGCGGGGCGATGGCATCCAGGAGGGAGGACCCGGCCGGCCCGATCCGGCCGGTTCCTGGGTCAACCCGGCCGGGTCGCAAATGACCCGGCCGGGTCTGTAACCCGTTTCAGCCCGGTCGACTCGGCCCAAAAAATCAACCGGGTCCGGGCCAACCGGGTTCAACTGGCCGGGCCGAACCGGGTTTTAAAACAGGGATTGAGCGTATGCAACAAGCCGTTAAACCTCTAGGTGTCCCTAGTAGGACGAGTTGTGTCTCGTGAGGGTTTGCAGCCATGCCACCCACAAACATGTATTTATAAATCTAATTAACCTAAGTTCAAACAAAATAAAAAAAAATAGTGCAAAACACACAAACCTATTATCCCGACAAATACAAATTACAATGCTTAAATGAATTAACCACACGTACTTGGTTCATAATCAACAGTAATATAGAAACCCTCAAGTAAGTGGTTTTATTCCACACTTTCATCTTGGAAATTTCTGCTCAAATATTATATAGCATGATAACATAAATAGTAGAAAGTGTAGAACATTGTAGCAATACATTCTAAATTTCTGTTTTATACATATCCAGTGTTACCCATTAACCAAAGAATATCCTAATCTGCATAGTCATCGTAATCTTTAGGTTCACGATAACACAGATTTGCGCGCCTCCTTCGGGTCCAACATTCTAGATTTGAGAGGATAATACACAAGAGACTTTTTTTTCTTTTTTCGCTAGGACTGTGTAAGGCCTGACTTCAAGATGCTTAGGTTTAGCAATGACTCAGGCTAATGGCTCCCAGCCAGTTGGCTTAGGGCATTAGGTTTTAAGAGATCGCTTCGGACCCGAGCATCAGCCTAATTTAATCCTATAAAGTCAAGCAGCCCTTTTCTTTTATTATTTTTTCATTTTTGTGCATTTTCATTTTCAGCACATCTATATTTTTCAGCACATCTTTATTTTGTCCAGGTTGTATTATACTCTCAACCTATTTCCGGTTCCAATCCCTTGCCATAGCCAAGTAAATGGTCTATTATGATCTTTTAAGCTCAACAGATAACTACACATCATCCAATGACTATGACTAAAGACATCCCACTGTAAATTAGCATTCAACAAATCTCTAGATGGTATTACTTTATGTAACTAGTGTGTGTGAGTGAATTTTCTTAGTTCAAGCACCTATTCCAAGAGGACTGTAACAGAAAGATATGCTCAGTTAAGTGTATCTATCCTCCAGTATACTTACTCACACTTCCAATGTAAATTAATCTCCTAAGAATTGTAACATGCATTATTACGGGATAAACTATCAAAACCTAAGAAAAAGTACTAACAAACAACTTATAATTACTCAAACAAATTTAACTTTTTTTTTATTTTCCTTTTCTGATTTTACAATGAAGCATATCCTCTCCCCCAAACCTAAAATAAGCATTGTCCTCAATGCACAACAAAAGATAAAAATACAATGATCTTATAAAAGTAAAGGAGAAAGAGGAAGGAAAACACCAGAAAAAAGAGAGGACTAAGAATCCTAGTCATCGCCGTCTGCACCACCCGAAGAAGGGAAACACCACTCATGAAGAAAATCGACTATGGAGTCTAGGCGTTCCGTAATAGCATGCTGAGAATCTTGAAGTGCCTGCTGGGCTGCCCTAATCTCCTGTTGTGATGCCCAAATCTCCTGCTGAGATTGCCGCATCTCCTGCACATGTCCTGTGAGATCTGTAATCTGCTGCTGCATAGTCGCCCAAGGTGGTTGCCGATCTTCGGGTATCTCTTCAGGACGGTGGACCCGTGGCCAAGCTTCGCGACGTGTGTGGCCCATCATACGGTTATAAGCATCAAGTCCAATTGGGCCAAGTCCGCGAGATAATTGTGCATGATCTGGAAAGCGCACCCCATAGGTCTGAAATACCCGCTCAAGAATAAAGGGATATGGCAATCGCTCATCTTTGCGCCCCACCATCATCTGGTTCATCCGGCCAAAAATGAATGAAGGTAAATCAAAATCACCACACCTGGTATCGTTGCCAAATACATATAATAGATCAGTCATAGTGAGATCGACTTTCTCCTTCCGAGCCGACCATACATCATGCTGTAGAATCAAGAAAGCAAAACGGAACTCTGGTAGCATGCTGATGGCTGAAATATATGTCGTACACCCAGGACCTACTGCTGACCCCGTCAAGCGACCGGTAACACTGCGATGCGTAGGAAATTTATATCCAATGAAGTTGGGATGACGAATTGTACCTCGTTCGCAGGCCATGGACCTGGCTATATCAGCGATGCGGATACAGATAGGAGTGTCACATACCATACTGTTAATAGTCACCTATTCTGGATCTTCATTGTCTTCAATGGTGCCATTCAAATAGAACTCTCGTACTGAATCTTCATGCACCATTTGATACACATTCTAATGCTTAGATGCAATATGGGTGAAGTAATGCACCCAATCTGGCCGGGTCTCTATCCATCTTTGTGTCGGCAAATCAGGAATGCCGAGATTAAGGACGACTTGTCTCTCATACTGAAGGAGTCGCATGTGCAGGAGTGGAAGGAATAGGACGTGAAGTAGAAGCTTCACCTCTTGAGCGTTTATGAGCGACTGATTTCTGAGGCATTGTACATGAAGACCAAGGATAATAGTGAAAACCACAGCAAATACAATTATTTCAGCATGTAATTTCAGTTCATCATCATAGCAATCATATAACAATTAATGACACACGACAGCAGATCTACTTTGAAATTTTCGAAAAAAAATTTTCAAAATAAAATAAAATAAAATAAAATAAAAATAATAATAAATAAAAAAAAACAGAGATATCAGCATGGATATTAATCGAAATCATCAATCCAAGAGTATGTATGCAAAGATATCCCGGAGGTTTCATTTCGGAATTCTTTTTTTTTAAAAAAAAAACACTATTCATCGCGTGAACACAAATCCTAAAAATTAAAGAAAACACCTAAAATCGAAGAATCAGAAGCTGAAAGTCATGCGTAAGCATCGAAGTAATCAATATAAGGGAATGCATGAGAGTAATCGCAACCATATCTACCGGAAACTAAGAAAAATCGAGTTTTTAAGTTTCGGCTTACCGAAAGAAAATGGAGTGATTGCGATGAAAGGAGTGGGAAATCACAGAAACAGACACCGGATCTGGATTCTACGTGCAAAAATCCTTCGGGGGCCGGAGTTTCAGCTCAAACAAGGGTCAGAAATGGCGGGGCGAGCGGAAATAGATTTCGCTCGCCGCGGCCGTTCGGATTTTATGCGCGAGGAAGACGACTAGCCGATCAATCATTATGTAAATCGAGAAACAGCGCCCATTAGATTGAAGATGAATGGTGTTGATATACCGCAGAGCGATCGATCGCAAAGATAAGGCATCGATCGGAGCGCGATCAATCGTTTAAATTCGATCGATTGCATCTACTATTCTTCAATTTTTATTTTTTATTTTTTTTTAGCATATCCTCTCCCCCAAACCTAGTATAAACATTGTCCTCAATGTAAACAAAATATAGCATGACAATGAGCATATAACAAAGAAAAATAAATAAATGAGAGAATACACCTGAATACGTGGATTGCCTCCCGCCAAGCGCTAAGTTTAACGTCTTCAACCAGACTGATCCATGATCCTCTGTAGGGTCCAGATTATCAAGTCATCAACCTGGATCAATTAAATGATTGCACCACACACTTCTATCCTTGTTGCCTAAGTATGGAGAACATCGTGGAATAAAAGGATGGAGTGGTGGGTAGGGAAGCTTTGGAAAGAGGGGTCCTTGCAGTAACCATGAAGAAGGGTCATCAAAAAATTTTAATATAAAGGGAACCTCCTCCCCCAAATCAACCGATTTGGCTATAGGGGCCTCTTCTAGTAATAGAATTGGGAAAGCTTCCTCAACTAGTGAATCAATTAAACTATCTATGAAACAGTCTAAGTTACTTTCAATAAACAAAGAGTTAGATTGGACTAGAGATGGTATGAATGGTGTTTCAGGAATAGAAGGTTCTGTTGATAGTGCCGTAGAATGTGACTCCTCAAATATAGAAGAAGGTTTAAAAATTGGTTCTATCAACACACTCATTTCTTCTTTAATTTCTACACCCTCTTGATCATTATGTAAAACCCACTCAAGCTCATTGTCAAACCTTGGGGCATTCTGAAGGGATGTAACATCATAGTCAGGGGAAAAACAGATCCCTTCATCAGAAAATTGGCCCTTCGGATATTGGGGCTCGACAGTTAAAATGCATTCTTCATTCATATTCATGGCCTGTGTTAGCTGTTCTAACTGTATTTTAATGTTGGCAAGAGCCTGTGTGTGAGAATGGACAATCTGGGCATGGGTCCGTATTTCAACTCTCATCTCCTCACATTCAGTTTTTATCTCAGCTGCCATCTCAGCTACAAGGGCTAACAGTTGGCTCATTTGGTTTTCTAAGGTAGATTGTCTAGTGGGTTGGTCAAAGTGAGGAGTAGATGCTCTTTGGTAAGGCAGGTGTGGGCTTAGGAAATTTTGTCTAGGGGCCTGATGAAGAGTGGGCCCAGGGTTGGGTTGCTCCCAAGGATTATTAGGATTATCGTCCCACCTATAAAGACTTTGGGCCTCATTAACATACTTGCGTATAAAATCAGGGTACTCATGGGCCAAAGGGCACTCCACTGGGGTATGAATAGGACTTAAACAGAGGGCACATGGTTCCGACTTATAAGGAGTTCTGTATTGTAGGGAAGATGTGCCACTCCCAAAATTAGAGTGATTATCCCAACCACAATTGTAAGTACCAGCATATAAGGGAGGTGGGTGGTAGGGTATTTCATAGGGAAGGGGATTAGGGGTGTGTGAAGAACAATAATCATTAAAGCTCCTATATGGGTTCTCATGGCTAAATCCATAGAAAGGTGAAGACATTTCTTCACCATGCATTCATTAACATCCGAACCACAATATCACACATCTTCAAATCAAATAAACAATCCTAGATATCTACAACTAGCAATCAACAGCCCTAGATATCGACAACTAGCAGTCCTAATAGCTACAACTAGCACAACATGCTATCACAGAAAGAAAAGAAAAACACAAAATACCAAAGTTAATCTAAAAAGAGAAGGATAAGAGAATGCAAACAAGGGGAAGGGGTGGCCCTTCCACGTTGGCGAGAATTCCACGTCTTCTCTTAACCTTGCAAAAAGAAAGAAAAACACAAATTAAGCTACTGACAAATAATCTAAGTGAAGACTCACTAAACTACTCTAACACTAATTATACTAAGAATCTGGTAAACTATTGACTTTCGTCCCCGGCAACGGCGCCAAAAACTTGATCGTTTAAAATTAAAACCCTTGCAAGTGCACAAGGCAATTGTACAACGGCGAGTATTAATAAGGGTTGTCGAACCTCAGGGACAGTAAATACTTTACAAAATTCAAGAGAAGAAAGTTACAATTTTTGTTTAATCTAAATAAAGCTATAAACTTTAACTATTAAGCTGAGTTTTAATCAATGTGGAGAAGACCAAGGCTTCGAATCCACCACAATAACTAGTGTATCGTTTGTCTCTCTCGTTTGAATAAAGATTTCCAATTGGCTAGCATATTCCTCTTGGACATACACTTGTCAACTCAAAATATAGTGCTCTCCTCTCGGATGTAATACATAAATCAATTAAAACATGGAATTGTGATCTATCTCTCTCGAGTATAAACCAATAAAATTTTATTGATATATAACACCTCAGTCTACTCACGTTCCTCTCGGATACGCAAGTATTCTTCGGATTGAAACTCACAAGAATTCATTCTTGTCTCTCTCGAGTACAAAGAACAAACCTTTATTGAATTAACCGTGATTACACAATAAAATCCATATACCAACTAGAGTAAAAACATAAGATGAGAGAAAAAAAACTACACAACCAGATTATTGGGCTTCATCTATGCCTTGGAAAGGTGTTTAGCCTCGCATTAGAAGAGAAATCACCATCATGTTCTTCATGTTCTTCATCTCCTTCTCTCCTTTGCTCTAGCCTCCAATAAAGCGCAAAAGTCTCCAAGGGTTGAATATTTGGTGCCCACAATGTTCTCCCATAAGGCCTATTTATAAAATTGAAGAGAAACCACGAAGTCCCTTTCCAAATCCAAGTCAAAATAGGTCTTATTTCGGTTTGACGGTCTTATTTAGGCACACGGCGATCGATCGCTCCGTATTGACGATCGTTCGCTGGCCGATCGATCGCAATTCCTTCGTTATTTTCCTCCGATCGATCGCTTTGCCGATCGATGCCGTATGATACCGATTGATCATAGTTACTGTCTTCGACGATTGAAAAATTCCAGTAGATACGATCGATCGTTTTGGGGTCCGATCAATCGTTTATTTTAATACACTCCTTTTGCGGCTCTGGCGATCGATCGCATTGATAGCCGATCGATCGTAGTTACTATTCATAAACTTCAAATGGCTATAACTTTCTGTCCTGAACTCCAAATTGCACGTGATTGTTGGCGTTAGAAAGCTGACTTCTTGATCTTTAACATGAAGATGAATCAGTCCAATCCGATACTTGTACACGAAGTTATGATGATTTAACCATTCGTGTTACTTTTCTCCTTATTTCTGTGTATTACTCTTATTTCCTACAAAAACCAAAAACTATGTTAAAGTAGTAGTTATTCTAATCAAACACTAGTATAAATATAAGTTTAAGAGATAATAAAATGCATATTTCATGTAGAGATCAGTGCACAGCCCTAGATAGGAATTCCCAATACTGACTATAGACTTCAATGGTCATCAAGCAAACAGAAAGCTAGGGTCCGACTGAGAGTGGAACCTTAGTTAGAACTCTATCGACTAAATCAGTATACAGAAACTGCAACGCACGGGACACTGACTTAGTTAAGAATAACTCGACCAAGGTCATCTTTTTAATAAATTATTCTTACTGTAATAACCATTACCCAAGTCTTTCCATTTTCATTAAAGGTTATCTTAACCATTAACTTATATATAACCACATTGTACTAAGTAATAGTGTGTAGAACCTTATTTTTGTGTACTGTTATTTATATAACAACCCAATTCCGACGCTTACTGCAATTTTTATAGTTCGAATTAAGTTCTGAGATTTTTACAGTAGATTATCCCGTGAATCTAGTTTCTAATCCAATAGACGACATATTTTTACGAATTGCCTAAAATTAATTATGCATTTTTTATTACTGCTCATTGGCGCTAAAATAGTCCTAGCTGAGAGAGTTAATCTCACTCTAGCATGTTCTATTCGTATTAAATATACTGTATACCATCTAGAATCATAATATTAATCATCATTACCCATTCTCAAGGTGTGTTACAGAACCTTTACAGCCTTAGTAGTAGGTAGTATTTCTCGTATTTTGATACCTTTAACTTACATAAAACTGTTTATGATATTAGTATCGAGTCGACTTTCTTGTGAATCAAGAGTCGAGACACAAGATAGATCATCAAACATGAAGATTGATCATGATAAACACTAGGAATATTTACTTACCATTCATAGGTGATACCTATTTTAGAACTCGTAGAACAACACAATAAAGAGGAGACAAATATGGGACAAAACATTGCATCACCACCGGGACATAAAGACGAGCAACATCCTGCTGGAGAGGGAGAAGAGGACGAAGCTACAAGACTTCAGGCTGACGAAGGTGTACCAGTACAGACAGACTCTGAGCAGCACACGGGTGGTGGGGGATGTGGGGTACATGGCGCCGGAGCTGGCGAGAGTGGCTACACCGATGGGACTCCGACAAGTCCAAAGTGGTTGATTGGAGTTTAGACACCACACTGAGGTTGTCACCTTCGATCACCAAATAGTGGAAACCCAACTCCTGTGCAAATTGAATAGCATTGAGCGCTTAGGCCACCTTCTTTCCCCTGGCTCTCGCAGTAGGAGGGGTAGAAAGGAGAACCTCCTCAGAGCTGAACTCTGCATCGGAGTCCATCAGGGTTGAGGAGATGCTCTCATTCTGAGAATCAGAGGGAGACAAAGGATGGGTTCATTTTTTGTTTCTTTTTCCCTTTTTTTGCCAATAGGAGCATAAGTTATGGGGGATAATATAACGGGGAATAGGAGAGGGTTTTGGTATTTTATAACATATAAACCTCCATTCTGATATATTGTGTATAATTAGAAATGATCAATGTTCCAAAATATTAGAGACGAGTCCTCCTCCTCCAAGTCCCTATTGAATTTCTTCACATCGAAGAGGCGAATTGAACCCTACCCAGGCTTCAAGTCAATTGCCTTCTATGCAGCCCACAACTTCCGCAGTCCTACCACTCCTGCCAACTACAAAACTAAAAAAAAGCCCACGAGTTATTTACTAGTTGCAATCAATAGTGAAAAAACTACAAGGCAGAGAGGAAACTATGGCAAAATCTCCATCGACGATAGTCGTTGGAGAGAGAACCTGATGTAGACTCTGATCTACATGAGAATCTATTGTAGGAGAAAGAGTAGGATTAGGGTTAAGAAAAACTAACATTAAACTAGTAAATAAACTTCATTAATTTCTTGGGTAATCAATTAGAGAATACTCTTTACATATTTATAGACTCTAAACCATAATCCTAATTGACATAAGAGTCTAGTCCTAAGAATCCAACTAATGAAGGAAACTATTAATCTTAACCTAATTAGAATAGGGTCATAACATTCTACCAATGCTTCTGCATCATCTCGTCCTCGAGGTGCTCTTGTTCTTTTGCATCGAAGGCGAGAATGCGAAAGGGTCAACTTTATCAAAATATGTTGAACCCACCAATATTCCTGTAAACGAGTAGTTGGCTCGACCTTGATTCATAAATTAGTGGGCCCGGTTTGGCAAAAAGTACGCCTTCCAGAAAGCTGTGAACCAATAATGGGCCACTCAAGACCCTTCTACAAATATATATTTTTTAACGATTGAACCAACCCAAAATGGAGAAAATAGGATTGAACCAGACCGACTAATTTAAATGTGGACCAAACCAACAAAAACTAGTCATCCTCATGGGTGCCCTAGCCCTTCAAATAGCACCACCAAGGCGTCTAACGCGACGGCATAGGCGGAGGAGTCGAAATCACAGAAGGCGACATCGGTGGAGGCGGAGGACCATGCGATGACGGTGACGGAGAAAAGTGGTAGCTTTGGCCACCTGGCGGTGGCGATGGGAAGTTGAAGTGTGCCAGCGAAGGCAAGGTTGGTGACCTAAAGGCGGGGGCTTTGGTGGAGGTCGAGGCTGATATAGGGTGTTGAAGTGCGCCATCGAACATAAAGGTGGCGACTTTGGTGGTGGTCGCAACTCAATGGCGGTTGGGAATACACGACGGCGGGAGACAAATGGTGGAGGATCGGGAATCGGAGGTCGAAAGCACGTCAACAGTGCTGAAGGTGGTGGTTCTGGGCAACAGGGGTTACACAGTGGCGGATCTGGTGGTGGTCGCAGCTCGAGGTGGTGCTGTGGCGCAACTGAAAGAACGAAGAGCCCAACATGCAGTAGCTTTGGCGACGGAGCAGCACCAAGTGGAGAAGCCACCATGACCATGCCTTGGCGGCAGAGCAACGCCAAGGGAATCTGGCCAGAGGAAAGTGTAGTGGCTTGGCGGAAGGTGGGGAAGCACCGTGAAGCAGAAAGGCACCACCTTGCATGAGGTCTCGCTGTCGATCGAGGGAGGCGGCGAGGTTGGGAGGAGATACTGTCGCTGTCGTCGAAGGGGGAGGCCGTTCCATAGCAGCAGGGGCTTGGTAGGGCACCGCCACGGTATTCGACAGAACCGACAGAGAGGACGTCGACAAGGAGGTGGCGGTCACGATGCCTGTGATCAGAAGAAAGGACTCGACATGAATCAGTGGCGCCAGCGAGCTGACTACGGCCGATGGGACAAACCCAGATGGGGTTGAGTCTGCCGTGAAGGTGCCCGACGATGCTAGGCCCCACCAAGCGACATGCTGGGTGGTGGCAATTGCATGCCGACGAGGAAATACAGAGGCAAAAATAGGGTCGAAGAGGTGTTGAAGGTCATAGGAGTAGCCGACATAGACTAGTGACGCAAGGACAATAAGAGCTCCTAAAAGCAGCAATTGTTCGTCTGCTAACTCTCCACGATCTCTGGGATTGAAGTCTTCAAATCGGTAAGTTCTCGCTCGAATTTCGCTTCCCATTGGGTAATCTAGGAAATCTCTTGTGTGAGTGCGATAGCAGGGGTGGGCTGGGTGGGAGCCGATGGTCGACTGCTTTGATACTAATGATATAGACTCTGATCTAGATGGGAATCCATCGTAGGAGAAAAGGGAGAAAGAGAAGGATTATTACAAAAAAAAATTAACATTAAACTAGTAAATAAACTTCATTGATTTCTCTGGTAACCAATTAGGGAATACCCTTTACATATTGTAATACCCGAAAAATTGGTATGTTTACTAAAACTGCTATTTTAGGAAATTGGTCTAAAATAGGAAAGTTTAGCTGCCTATTTGGATTTTTGGTTATGTTGTGTGACTTGATATGATGATTGATTGTTATAACGCATGATGAATTGCTTAATCGATTGACCAAATTAGGTAGGACACCGGGGTGTGAGGACTAGTCCCCGTGCTGGGCTCAACCTAGCGCTAAGGCTAGCCTGGCGCCAAGGGCTGAGTACACCTGATGCCAGGAGTGGGGCCATGCTCCAGGGTACGAGTGCAAAGTGTCTAGACTTGTTTGAGCATTATGATTTATTAAGTTGGATCATGGTGATGTCAAAAGCTATGTTTGGTGAGTTAATTGTAAGTCGATAAGCAGACGAGGAACCAGGCGCTAGAAGCACTGGGCACCAGGGCCACTGGATGTCAGGTGCACCTGGATGCCAGTGAAGGGACGTGGCTAGTGTAGGTTCATCTGTGTGCGAGGCGAGTTGGCTAAGGCGTGTGGTTCATGATCTACGCGAGATGAAGTAGCATGTTGTGTGCGCGGGACATCGAAGACGTGCAACTGTGGGACAAGTGTCAAGATGCAGAGGCATTGGACACTAGGACCACGTGGCCACATGTCAGGGACACCTTGCTCACGTGGGTGATGTGGCACGTGGTGGTTATCAGATGGTTAGAGTGAATCATGGTGAAAAGATTGGATTTGATTTCCTCGCGTAATGGAGTAACTAGTTGTAAATCAGGAAACTAACCTAATCTGTTGGTAAGAATAATATGAGATAATCTTGGAAGATGAAAGAATATTATGGAGATCATCATCAGCCAATCAAAAAGAGGAACTCAAATTGGTATGGGACATCCAAGTGAAGTAAGATAAGGATTATGTAGTTTCCTAATCGGGTGATGATTCAATTGAGAAATGGGATTCTTTAATGGGATTCTTTAATGGAGGACCTCCTTGGCCAATTGAGAGTGTGATTTGATCAACGGCTGGGATTAGAAGGTAGGTGAATTATGAGAGGAAAGTAATCTAAAGAGGAGATATCCTAATTGGAATAGGAGATCTTGTATAAAAGCATAAAAGAGTTGGGGCGTCCCTCCTTGTTGGCCGACCTTGCCTTGAGTGCTCCACCTTGATTTTTCTTCTCCTTTCCCTACTCCAAGCCAGCAACACTTCAAGCTTTTAATTCAATTCAAATCTCTTCCGTTGCAATAGTCGAAGGCGGCGTTACAAAGAGGAGGCGAAGAGCTACGCGAGGAAGCAAGGAATCACACTCGTCTATGGGATCAGTAGGATGGTTTTTCCTACTCCTTTTATGATTCTTATTTTGATTATAATAGATCATCTTTGGGTTGTTATATGATTGATATCATGCCTTTATATTCATATTGATTTCGATTCAAGTTTAGTTTATGAAGGAATTCCATGTGAATATGATATACATGTGTGTAGTTGCCTCGTTGTGATTGATATTCCTTCCAACTTCACGTGCTAGTACCTAGAGGGTACCCCCATGCTGTTTGGATGCCTAGTGACTCAATTTCATGACTTTCTAGACCTTGAAAAGTTTCGTCCATGTTGAGTTGTCATGTTGTTTGATTGAGTCACTCAATTTCCAAAGCTGTGTATGTCCTATAATGGGTAAGTGGCCTTAATCGTAATTAGAATGTGAACTATTGTTATGAAACATGTTAATCCTTGTGTCATGACCCTCTGGTTATTCAAATAGCCTTTTTGTGATATGTCATTCTCATATTGGTGTGTGCAGGTGTCCGGAGTTAGTGGTTTTATTTGGGTAATACTTGTATTATTAAGGTAATACTAGTCTAACTTGGTTCGGGTGGTAACCTACACATTAAGACATGTAATTATATAATTCAAGAACTCTCAAGGTTCTGTAATAAACCTAGGAAGGGTATATCTAAGGCTAGTAAGACTATAATAATCAAAATAAGGTTTACTTACACGTGATAATCAAGTAATATTAAGATTAATGATCTAAGCCAGAACTATTTTTGTGCTGACAATCTATAATAAAATAATCATAATTAATTACAGAAAACTCATAAAAGATTTCAGAGTTTAATTCAAAGCGTACTGACTGTGGGGACAGTTGGAATTTGGCTGTTATGCGTATGACATTTTACTCTAATTAGGGTTTAAGACACTAATACATACTAATACTAACTGATATTGTATGATAGGAGCAAAGTATCATTATTATAAATTTATACAACTGGATGTGGATTATTACAATAAGATTGGTGAGTTAAAAAAAGTGACATTATGGAATAATACAAGGTGACCTAGGGTTCAAATTGTATGTAACCTTTGTGTATAGCTTGGTGTCGGTTTGAGTTTCCAATTGGAGATCAAACCCTCAAACTTTATTATTTCTTTTTGAAGTTGGACACTTGGTCTTTATAATCAGTTAATGTCGGCGGTGTCCCTATCTAGGGCTATGCATGCTGTAAGTTGTCCAAAGTATTGGAAATCTATTGATACCCCCATGGCGAGTCATCTACTAATTGAGATACTGGAATCTCATTAGTACTCCTGTGGTGAGTCATATTCTCATGAAAGATATTGATGTTTCATTTGTACTCCTAGAGTGAGTCAAATATCGGTAAAAGATACCTTGAATTCCAGAGAGTTGTGACCTCTATTCCTTGAGATATTACTCAACTTGATATTGACTACTTCTCCACTAGAGACCTTACGAGGATCTCTCCAAGGTGGAATCATAGTATGCTCAGTGTAACACCCGAAAAATCGGTATGTTTACTAAAACTGCTATTTTAGGAAACTGGTCTAAAATAAGAAAGTTTTGCTGCATGTGTAAATTTTTGGTCTTGTCATATAATCTAGTATGTTGAATTATTATTATTACGTGTGAAAGTGTGGAATCGATAGAACACCTGATGCCAGGAGTGGGGTCAGGTGCTAGGGTGTGAGTAGAGAGTGTTAGACTCATATGAGTTCCATCAAATAACAAGTTAATATTTGTTATGACATATTGTTTTGGTAAGTTATCTACCCAACAAACCCGAGACGGAAGAACAAGGCGTCAGGGCCACCTGGACGTTAGATGCACCTGGGCACCAGCAAGGGGACGAGACTCATGAAGGTTGCATATGGGTGCAACGAATGGGTTAAGTGTGTGGTTCATGGTCTATGCGAGATGGAGTAACGTGTAGTGTTCACACGGGACATCATAGACATGCGCACGTGGGACTCAAGCCAAGACGCAGGAGACCTGGACACAGAGCCACGTGGGCGCAGGCCCAGGGGCGTCATGATTACATGGATGATGTGGCATCAAATGGTCATCAGTTGGTTAAAGTGAATCTTGGTGCAGAGATGTGGTTTAATCTACTCGCGGTAAATAAGGAAAGTACGGAGTAAGATCAGGAAGTTACTATTTCGGTTGAGATTAATTAAGAGAGTAATATCTTAATTAAAGGAAGTAAATAAAGTCACTAATTACCAGCCAATTAAAGGGTCATCACATGTGAGAGGGGCATCCAAAGGAGTTGTGCAAGTTGGCAATTTCCTAGTTGAGATAGGAGATGGACTTGAATAGGATAGTATCTTAACAAAGATCACAAATCCTAACTAAGGATCAACATGGCTAGGATGACCTTACCCAATTCAAGGAGAGCTTTAATTGGAGAGATGGGATTTAGATTAGGAAGGGAACCTTATGAGGATTTATCCTAATTGAAGTAGGGATTTGGGTATTTAAGTATGATTAAGAATTGTAATCTCGGCTAGTACTGTTTTTGCATCAACAGTCAGTACTTTAAAAATCATATCTAATTATAAATAAATCATAAAAATGAACCATAAGTGCTAACTACACTAAAAATTTCTGAGCCTCAGTCCAAATGTACTGACTTTGAGAACAGTTGGAAGTGGACTGTTACGCATATAATAGTGTGCTATAATTAGGGTGAAGACAATAATACGTGATATTATTAAATGATATTGCATAATAAGTATCAAAGTGTCATTATATTCAGTATACAACTGATTAAGAATTATTATAGTAAGGTTAGATGAGTAGAGAAGACCTATAGTATGGGCTAATTCAAAGGGATCTAGCGTATCTATTGTTCCTGATTTCAGAACATAGTTTTGTGTCGGTTTGAGGTTCCATTTGGAAATCAAACTATCAAAAACCTATTCTCATTCTTGAAATTTGATTCCTAAATTGTAAACCGAGATATTTTTTTGAATGTTCCTATTTAGGGCTATGCATGAAGTATGTGTCAAATGTATTGGAAATTGATCTATACTCCTATGATGAGTCTTTTTTTGTGGAGATATGTGAATCACAGTAGTAAACCTGAAGTGAGTCATATTCTGATGAAAGATATTGATGATCTATTCGTACTCCTAGAGTGAGTCAACTGCTGGTAAAAGGTACCCTGATTTCAGAGAGTTGCGACCTTTGTCGTCGTTGAGATATTGTTCATTTTGACATCGAATTAGACCTTCCGAGGATCTCTCCGAGGTAGAATCATAGTATGCTTATGAGCCATTGCTAGATCTTGCGAGATCTTTGATTATTTATGGAACCTAGTTCCTACCCGAAGGGAGGTATATACTTACGTTTAGACTGTATGATATTACAGAAAGTTTGCAGTCTCTGCCCATTGTGTCCGTAAGCACTGACGGGGCCAGCATCACATGTGGCCAGGTTTTGAAAGGAGAACCTCTAGGGTGATTCTGGTAAGTAGCCACTTGCGAGTGGTAAGTTCAGCAAACAGAAATTGAAATCTCCTTGCACTATAGATGTCTGAAGGTATTATGATTTGATTATCTTCTCCCTACACTTTTGATGTTCAGAGTCATATTGATTGTTATTCTTTCCCTATACTCGCGAGTCGAGAATTGCTGTTGACTGACCTTTTCTCTCAGGTAAAGTAAACCTTAGGTTCAGTCCACATGTTATTGAATACTTCTTTGTTCATTTGTTATACCTTCTTTCTTCATGTTGTTTGTCATACCCTCAGTGAGTTTTTACATCCTATTGAGTATTTCTATAAAGTACTCATGCATCCTCTGATGCAAGCGTGGAAAAGGAATAATTTATGATGATTGCGGTTGCAGAAGGTGATGCAGACTGCGTGGAGATGAATATCTATTCCTTAATTTATTGTGATGAACTTTATGAATTTGATGACCAATGTGTGCCGAAGACTTGATGTTTTTATATTGTTAACTATTTGAATTATTAGCTGTAATAAGACTAAGTAGGATCATTTCATTTATATTGATAATGCTTTCTTTGAGACTGAATAACTGGATTTAGTATTGTCGATTACACATCCTATCGAGATAATTGTTCGATCGCGTGCCCGGGGTTTTGACCTTAAGAACATTGGCATTATGGCTGGCTTCTGCACTCTGATCGAGGTTGAAATTCTGGGGCTTAACTTGAAGAAGATCATGATGATAAACAAAATAGAGTGATGCAAGTGACCTCTTAGTTTGAAGAAGATCTTGATGATAAACATAATAGAGCGATGCAAGTGACCTCTTAACTTGATCTAGTACCGTTTATGTTTGCCATTCCAATAATTATTTATTAGGGTTACATTCTTGGTGTGTGATCAATGGCTTCTGATCAGTGAAATCAGTTATGGTGAGTATAATTTTAGTGCTGGTTTCCCACATATCTATGGTAAATGATGCCACAAGCTGTTCGCAGTTATAATTCTCCGCTCTAGATGCATCTGACATGATTGGGTTTCACCACGTCACATAGGGTCTCTAACGTGGTACATAGAGACCTAACGTGGTACGTAGCTACATTGTAAAATGGTCCCCCGGTAGCTAAGTGTCATGGCAGAGAAAGCTACATCATTGGAGTCATGAAAAGCTTAATTTTGTATATATATGAAAAGTCTAATGGAGACTAGAAAGAAGTAATTTCACGTGCACAGAAAAACACAAATTCCTGTCATTTTTAACCATTTATTGTGTTTCCATGATTCTGGCTAATGAAGCAATGGGTGGATAATAATATTGGTTGTAGTAATTGAGCAAAGGACAAACAGATGGATAGGTAATTAGAAAAATGTTTTTATCACTAGCTAGAATCCATGACCATGGTACATTGGGGTCCAGCAGTGTAGATAGAGGCCTAATATAGTACATAGCTATTGATTGAGATTTGAGAATACTAGGATCAGCTGTTTTTATTGATAAATCATGCTTGATTCAGTATTGTGTCTCCTATAGAAAACATTTATTTGGCAATAAAATGCATATTTCTATTATTCATGATGCATATAGAAGCCAGTACATGAATCATGAATCCACCTTATTGGACAAACAATTATAAAATCCTAGTCCAAAGCTATGGTACATAGCCATGGAGCATTTAACAATTATTACCACCTGGCCCACCAAAGTAGAAAACCCTTTGGTCTTTCTCGTTCTTCTCCGCAACAGTGTAACAAGGGGTGGCCGCGGACATGACTGCATCAGGAAAGTCATTGAAGTTGTGTTCAACATCGAAGACCTTGACATCACGCACATAGCATGCCTTTGAGTAGCCTTCCTCAGCAAATTGACCACTGCCCATAGAAGGCCATTGATGAATGTAAACACTATTCGTAATTGCCCCTCCCCATTGCACAATCTCGGCGTTTCCTTGTAAATGTGTGAAGATGGCCTTTGGCCAATAACCAATTGCTTCATCTCCCATTGATAACCACCAATTGCCCGATTCGGGATCCTTCATTACACGCAGATCGTATTCAGATTGGTATCCATCATATTGTGAATATCGTAGCATCATCCCAAGATATATCTGATCACTGACATGTACAAAACCTGGACACTTAATATTATAGCAACCTGTTTTCTCATAGTTATCTGCTGTCCAATATACGAATAGACGAGGTTCTTCATCACCATAGATCATGACATTATTGATCCAACCACCATTTATAGTGTTTAATTCAGTGCCCAAACCAGCTATGATCACGAATTGAGCAAAAATTGTTTGGAACGCATGATTGGCGATTGGACTCCATACATTCAACCATGCTTCAGTTCCGGTGAAGTTGCCAACATCCTTATTCTGAAAAATTGCATATCGATTATGAGACGGTTCGTCATCATACAAACCATCGGTCTTCAAATTTGAAAGTGATTTGGCACGTATTAAATCCTCGATTTTAGTTCGTCGAATAGGAATGGTGCCATTAGGACAACCCCCACCAGGAAGACCTATGATCTGGTTACTCACCATCTGAGAACCCTTCACTTTTTTCTCTCTAGGAAACATGGAAGGTCTCATTTGAATCTTGTGATCTTTGAGTAAAGGGTGATCAAAAGCAGGCTGTTTATTGACATCCACACAATCAACGATATCCCCATATTCTGTATGAATGGTATGAATTGCGGGCCTGTTGAGGAACTTTAGTTGTTTCTTCATTGCGGACAACTCTTCTTTAGAGACATGGAGTGCATCCAAAAGTGTCAGTGGAAGTAAGAGGCATGACAATATAATGGCCACTAGCTCCATGGAAAAGCCAATAATGAGAACTTCTGTTGAAGTATGAAGAAATCCAGAAATTGAATAATTTGAACCAAATAATTGCTTTAACAAGAAAAACAATTAAGGGGTTCGTTAGCTCTCTGGTATCTCAGAAACTTTTGATCAGAATAAAACCAGAACAATATTATGTCTACAGCAATTGTTCTCGACAACGTTTGTCTGCCACAGTGCTATAATCTGCGAAAGGGCACGAAATGAAAGCAATATGAGAACAAAACTAACATGCACAACAAGTTAAATTATCCAATTATTATGAGAAAGATGATTAAACGAACAAATTTTTTTTATGGCTTATGATTAAACAAACAATTAATTACCCCAAAAGGATGCTCAAACAAACGATAAGAAGGAGCTATTTTTTTTATTGATTTAAACAAATTAGTGTTCCTTGGAAATAACAAAATCATTCCATTATGAGAAGGCAAAAATGCAAAAGAAATGTACTAACCTGCCTCAGACATGTGTAGACAAAGGAAGAGATGGAATGATCTCACCTTATTGCCATTGACAATGCTTCTATATACCCAAGGTTTGAAATCAAACTTACTCTTCAATTCCAGTTGTAACAGTATCCCGGTGGTGATTCAGCTTGCCTAAAAGAAGAAAGAAATAATCTCCCATTTATGGGGCTATTCTGATTTGACCAATGCAAGGTAAAGAATTTTTGGTAGTGATAATCGTTGATAGCCTTCCTCTTTTTGGGATCTTTTTTGGTTATTTGGTCATAAGTAGACCATTGCTGTGAAGATCGAGTTTCCATACCAGCGGTATTGTAAATTTTGAACTGATCGATATCTTTAAAAGTCATCAAGACTCAAGCGTGCATTACCAAAAGATATTACTAAAACATTATTTTTTATAAAAAAAAACCTACTTCCTCTATTCAGAAATAGAGGGAGGATTTGAAAAATCTGGCAATAGCCTCCGTCATAAACAGGGTGCACCCTCCGTCCAAAATTAGTTCTGATTAGAAAATGACAGAGGGAGTATTAAGTATGTCCCTAGTTCTACTCAATCTAGGCTAAACAAAAAAGTTGTAGCACAAACATGGGAGCGGGCATGAGCCATGGGCCATTTTAACCAAATACCAAAATTACCCCTCATGGTAAGGAGTGCCCGCTCCGGTGCCTCTTCCATGTTTGTAGCATAACATAACTTCTAGCTAAATTGCACGTGCAAAATGCACTTTCTGTGAGGCAACTACATTACGTCTCCACTAGAATATATTGTCATAGATCCTCACCACCAACTATTGGGAATCAAGATTGCTTAGAGGAACATTTATTGAATGATTCTTTTTGTATTAAGTAAAAACTATCGTATTTTAGAGGGTAATTATGAATCTATGAGAATTATAAATTGAGTACATAATTAAGAGGGTAATTTTGGGAATGCATTTGAAATTTTCTATTGTAATATCTCAAATTACTAACTAAGGATTAAGATGATTGCTAAGCATGTGCCTCCCTTATGGATAATTAAGTAATGACTCAAAGGTTAATTAATCATGTCGACGAGGTGACAACATCAAAATGAACCGTGAATGGTCGCAATGCACAAAATGACCTGAACTAGTATTTTTAAAATATATCCCTTAATACACAAAATTTATGTATAAAATATATATCATTTTGAAGTCTCAAAAAGATGAATGCAACGGTACCATATGTGCACAATTCTGAGTTCGGAATCAAAAGTTATGGATTTTACAAGTTGTTGTCATTTTCACGGACAACTCCTAGCAACAAGCTAGCAACGACAAATTAGTTGTTATTGAATGACTTGTTGGATACGCAGAAATGGGTTAAACCAGGAAACCTTGTACTTATCATAAACCCAAAGTATAAATACATTATTTTTGTTTAATTAAGGGTTAATTGGACTTTTTAAAAACCTTAATTGGAGAAGAGGCTGCCAGAGGTCAAAGAGAAAAGGAATGATCGTTGGAGAAGAAGAGGAAGGATTTTGCTTAAAATTTCCATGAAAGAGGTAAGAAAACTAAATAGCCATATATAAAAGTCAATTTCTCCTTATTATTTGCCTAGAGTATCATTGTTCGGTAAGTTGGAATTGCATGTTAGAAGTATTTGCATGTTTATGATTGGAATTTCATATATCATGATTAATTGAATGCTTAGAAGTAGGGCCGGGAATTTGGTACCCGACCCGCAAACCCGACCCGACCTGACCCAATTGCAAAATAGGGTCGAGTTGTGGGTTCAATGCTGGTACCCAATCGAAACGCCGGTCGGGTCGAGTAATTACCCGCGGGTAATGCGCAACCCGACCCCTAAAAAACCTAAAAACCTAAAACGAGAAACTCGAATGGCTGTCACGCTGCTGATTTCTGCTTCGGCCTTCGGTGCTTCAACTGCTTCGGCCTAGCGGCGTCTCTAAGTGGAGAAGAGGAGAAACTCGAATGGCACCGGTGATTCAGGTACAAAAATTTCCCCTTCATCTTCCTCCTCCAAATAGCTCGACCCATATTGCCCCTTCTCATCTTTTGTGGGTTCTATTCGATTCCATCCCTATGAGCCTTTGCTCATCATATTGTCTAATATGCTTCAAAGTTTGAATAATCTTTATGGTTGTTCATTATTTTTTTATGATGTGCATGGCTACAAATGCTAAAACATGTAAGAAGCTCATTCCTTGATGGCAATTAGATACATGAGTGAAAAAAGGGCGAGTAGCTCAAATGGTAGGCTAAACATGCACTACATTTTTTTTCTTTTCAAAGGGGGTTTAAAACCCTCGCTACATCTCTCAAAATCGCCGCTAAATCCTTTTAGCGGCGGTCCACAATTTGCCTTTGGAAGTGCTATCGCAAAAGATTTTAGCGACGTTTTTTATGCCGCTGCAAAAAAAAAATTTGGAGGGAATTTGTAACCCCAAGAAAGCTATTTTTTTAAAAAAGGAAAATAAAATTCTAGCGGCAGTTATAAACCGCCGCTAAAATTCTAAAACTATTAGTGACGGATTGTGTACTATTAGCGACGGATTGCCGATATATCCTATTATTCAAAATTTTCAAACTTTCTCACTATGCTCTAATTGTGCACAAACAGCATTACTTTCAACACATTGTTAGAAATCCATTCATACCACCACTAACAAGATCAACAAATGTAAATGTGATCGTTACTAAGATCAATGCCAAATTTCCCACATTTAAATTCAAATATGAGAACACAATTTCATCTACTTTAATAACTTAAAACAACAATACTAAGAAACTCTTTATCAACAGGTTCTGATCACTACATCAACTTAAAGAAAACAATAAGTCTTACAATAACATTAATAAGTTCTAATTACTACATCAACTTAAAGACAACATTAAGGAATCCTAATTTGCTATTAGTAGCTAATGACAACACAATCAAGATTTTTGAATCTTTAACCATCCTTGCAGCCAACAACCACAAGCTATGTACCACCATCCTACAAAATTAGAAAATAAAAAATAAGTTACTCAACAAATGCACAACTACATATTTTCAAATATATATACTGTACTATTCAAAGAGTGTGCACTCCATGTACTAACAACATCCCCATGATTGTATATGTAACACTCCAAGTTTCATCTTCGCCAGGCTGATATACGAACAATATAAGCACCCATCATAATAGCACATATACTCCAACAGGATGAACATTTATACCAAATATGGAATCAAATTACTGAAATAAATCAATTATAATGTCATAAGGATACTAATTTGTTGTTATGAACCAATAGCATACAATTGAGAACGTGATAAGAAACGAATGCACACTATTCAATCAACCAGTCTGGCATAATGAGACAACTCTAATTTTCTCACAGATTTAATTCAGAAGCATTGAAAGAGAATTTCAGAATTGATCAAAGCAAATTTAAGAGGAACCCACCCAGAGACAAAATTGTAGTTTTTTAAGCATATGCCTGGAAGAAATGCATTGACTCCTCTGAGCGCTGCCATGGCCAACCAACATTGTAAAATAAATTAGTTTTACAATTAACTTGTCTTCTGGTAAAAAATTAAGTTAGCACTGACATATAAGTTAAGGCACATGATAACTTTGTAATGGGCGTCAAATCAGGGGGCCCTTGCTATTCTAAGGTACCCATGTCAATTTTCATAGTCGTTTAAGTTCTTTCAAAAGACAATTTCCTGGCCTATGAACATGTGCAGGATGATTTACAATATTCATAAAGTCCACATACAAAGATGGAAGACCTTTAAAAAAATCTTCATATAATTTGAGAGAGAGAAAAATCCATTTTGTTAATATACCCAATCCTTACTAGATTCGAAGTCATTGTTCAGTTGGAAGATGAAGGCATCATGGTGGTGAAATGAAGGCCTTTTTTTGAGGTGCAAAGTATTGGACTACCATAAAACTAGCTATAAAGATTAGGTATTACAGATACAGTTAGAAAAGTATAAGGTAATGTACATGTGTTAAAGAGAATACATGAGAAAAAAAATATTTGAAGACTGTACGGAAACAATGACATTAAGGGGACCTTGGAAGTAAGCCCCATTTAGTGGTAATTGATAAGGAAAACCAATGGAGATGGTTTGACCATGTCAAAAAGAGACTCCAAACAATGCATCATAAAGCGCTGTTATATAAACAAGGAAAACGATATAACTTCAAATTCACAAATGAGAAGAATTATATGTATGATTTGGATATGTCCATGATCTATGAGAGGATCAAATGGCATAGCAGATGAGCCCTTAATAAGATAAGGGTGATAATGAAGATATCATATAATAGAAATGATGGTGATATCAAAATTTCAAAAACAATCACAGGCCTATAAATCAGCATAATATCAAATTAACAGCTATGAATCAATCTATAGGCAATGTTTTAGCACTTTACTTTAGCAAAATGAAGCTTTATAAACACCTTTTTTACTAACAAAATTTAATGCACATTAATTTAACTTTGACACTTATTACTTACATCTTTGTCCGACAGTATGACTTTGATTTAACATTTCAGTAGGTGTCTCATGATTTGGCATCTTCAACTCCTTTGAATCCCTACTACTTTCAAAGATGTAAAAGGTTAACTGTCAGCCAGTCAATCTAACTCAGGACTCAATTAGCCTTCCACAAGTAGTCAAAAAAGAGCTAGCAAAAAGGATAAGGAGTTGTAGGAGTACGTGGTGCTGCCCGACCAAGAGCCTGAGTACCGATGCTAGACCCTCTGTGGTCTCATCAATAATCAGGCAACTTACAAGGTAAGGGCTGAACAACACTATATAAAACCAAAAAACGCAACTTGTTACAGATTGCTACAATAACATTGCAAAAATGGGCACGAAAAGGACGCTCTGAAGCTTGACTGCTCTTCCAAAGCACAAAGCAGTCCGTCGAGCGTTGCGAGATAAAGAGGACCATGAAACAGAAGAAAGAAATTGGGATTGAGTCAGAGAGAAGGCATCTATTCCCGTGGACAGAAAACCAGATCCTTGCCGTGGAAGAGAAAACCAGAGCCTTCTCGGTGGAGTCTACCGTTTGCAACAACCAAGATGGAAATCCGGATGATGGGATCCATTGGCGGGATTTTTTGGCACAACATTTTTGCAGTGATTTGCCCCAGAGCCTCCAGCATGTGGCGGTTTCTAGCACACCCAAGCAAATAAAATCTTGGGTTTTTACCAGCGCGATTTTTTTAAGTTCCTTTGGCGTGGACCCGATAAAGGCCACCTTTAAAGACCTTTTAAGTGGGGGGTTTTCACGGGCTCCCACTATAACGTGGTCGCTAGAAACTAAAATTTTGTAGTGATGGGGATTTGTGTGCATCACATGCAAACTTTCCCTTTGGAGATCGAAGGTCGACTAGATTGGTATTAGGTTGTAAGAGTTGTAGGTGCAACGAATCTAAAATTTCTAGAGCTTTATCACTATATTAGAGAGGATGAAGCCTTCTGACATTAGCGATATAGTAGGTTGTGTGCTTTTGGTGCTTAATATTGGTCATTATAAGTGATGTATTAGGGTTTAGCAACACTGAAGAGTGTTTAGATCAAAATCGTCCAGGCTATTTGGCCTATCACCTTAATAAACCAGATGAGTGTTCATTTCAGCCTAGACCTGTTTGAGAGGATCGTAATTTTTCTCGCTAAATCTTGTGTAGGTTGACAAATTGAAGGTTTTGGCAGAATCTCTTGCTAGCTCCACCACGAAGGCAGAGAAGAGAATTTCATATCATAGGTTTTATATCTCTTTTGTTAGTGCCTATTATGTTGAGTTGTTTTCTATAGCTGTGTTTTAAAAAATATAAACTTTTTTGTCTTTTACATTTTATTTTATTTTCCTTTTCTCATATATATTCTGTGGGAATAGTTGGGACGCAAATTTGGAGCTCCTTGTGCCCTACCTAGGCCCCATGTCTTATGCATGAGTCATGGTTCTTGAATTTTTCTACTGCAGATAACCTGTCAACGTAAATCTCTTCATATTAAGTCTTCTAATATTGATGGTTCATTTTATGTTTGAAGCAGGCATAAAAAAGAAGAGGCATTTAATTTTCGTGCGGCAAAAGCCAATGAAGTGAGGGAATCCAAGAAGGTATTGCTTCTCTACCAACATAATCTGAGTTCATTAAGGGTTATACTTGGGCATCTTTCTAATGTTCTGCATTTTATAGGAACTTGCTACCAAGATTTCTGAACGGGAAAAGCAAAGAGATGAGCTTGAAGTAGGGAAGCAGGCTTATTTTATAGGATCCGGATGTATGATGGATCCTATTCCAGGCTTCTTTTTATGACAAAAAGTAGGGAAGCAGGAAGGTTGTTCCTTGGACACAATTTAAATCAGAAATGGAAGAGTTAAGAATCAAAACTAATACATGCATGTATATAGGGTCCATGGGACAAAATGGCTAAAAGTGGGCCCTCTTTCCTATCCAATGCACCTTACCGTCACATGATCAAAGGCATGTGGAGGGCTTTGAGTATGTTGAATTTGCTGATTCAAATAAAACAGAGAAGAACAAGTTGAGTTGGACAATGACTGGACTAGTGTTAAACATGTCATGGGGATGTGATTCTTTCTTATTTTTCTTATATAATTTTTCTATTGAATTTGGAATAAGGTTTTGCATGAACACTTACAAAACTTGCTTTGATTCATGTACAATACAGTTTATGATGTTGTCTTGTTGTATGGCACTGATATGAAATTGATACTGTGTAGCTCATGTTTCGTGTAATTCAACGAATATTATGTACTCTGAAGTCCTGTTCCAAGAATATTGTACTCCCTCTGGTCGTTTTTAATAGATATATTTGAAAATCAACGATATCTATTAGAAGTGACCAGAGGGAGTATTAGTTAGATTTTTTTTCTTAGAATTTATTAGTTCTTCATTAGAGAAGACCAAACTTTCATAACGTTTAAAGGTTATTTTCAACAAAGAAGATCAAAAGAACAACAACAATAATAATCAATGCTATTGATTTAGTACAAGTGAAGAGTGGTGGTGACAAATATAGCTCATCCTTGGGGAAATTCAAAGACTATTACAATAGATTCGTGTTTCAAGAATATTTTATTAGTAAGATTAATTTTTTTTTAAAAAAGTAGGGTCAGGTAATGACCCGACCCAACCCGAGCCAAGTAGGGTTAGGGTCGGCAATTCTCGACCCTACTCATGAATAGGGTCGAGTAATTACCCGACCCTATTTAAGTAGGGTAATGGCCGACCCGACCCTATTCCCAGCCCTACTTAGAAGTAAGTAGTTAGTTATATTTTTTAAAAAAATGAGATTTATGCCATATGATTGGATTGTCAGTGTGCATTATGTCTGTGGAAGAGCAAGGTAAGCTTCTTTTGACTTGAAGTAATGAATTCGTTGATGGATGATGCTATCATGGAAAGCATGGATGTATGGAATTTGAAGCATGTGCATCCTTAGGATTAAGATGTATGATTCATGAAGTATCATTGATGATTAGATTGTTTGATATGCTTCTGGTTATCATGTGGTAAAGTAGAATTAATGAATGTTATGATAGAAAAACAGAATTATGTTATGCTATGTTATGTTCTCTGTCGAAATTATCGACAAGTAAAGTGTCGTAGGACGACTTATCGTCGAATAGTAAATAACAGTTTGTTAAAATACAACTGTAGAAACAATTAAACCACTAAGAAGAGTATTAGATGGTTCTGTAGAAGCAGTATTACTAGTTGAATCAGAAAAACATATGTGAGTTCAACGACAACACACCCAATGACAAGTCCAGCGTTGTTGGATGACCTGTCAGTGAATTTGACAATAAATAGAAATAACAATGTATTGAATGATTGAGAAGAGAGCAACCACTAAGGTAGTAGTAGGGTTTGTGAACCAATGGGATCAAGACAATGAACTAAATAATTAGACATTAATAATGATGTCATAATCCACACACTAAGAGTGAATATTGGGATTAGGTGAATGAAAGTTAGACTCTTAGGTTCCACAAAAGAACCCTCATCAATAGAAAGAAAGGAAAAATATAGTAACAAAAGAGGCTATAGTAGATTGTGATAAGCATGAAGTCTTAGGTTAGGGTGAGAATGAGAGTTGACCACTCATGGTTCAAGACCATGACCAAGAAGTTCGACCTTCTGTCAGAGTATTCACATTGAAGGTGAGATAAAGTATTCGGTCGCGTCCTAGAGTTCTTAGCTTCCTTGAATATTCATAAACGGGACGTCTTTCTCACTTTGATGAAGCCGGGAATTTTGGGGCGTGACACTAATTTAATTGGTTATAGCTTGGGGTTTAGGCATCATGTCTCTCCCCCCCCCCCCCCCCCCCCCCATTTATATGGTTTTTCTTTATTTTAATAATTTCTACATATTTCCTTAAGCCCCTACCCGACAAGCTGGTTTTTATTAAAAAAACATACCTAGAATTTTACCTAATTAAGAACCGGCATGCCATAGCCATTAGGATTTTTCCTAGTAAACATAGTGGCAAAGCAAGGAAGTAGACTAAAATCAAATTCCAGTGCAAGTGATGGTTGGGGAATAGCCCACTTCATGTAAGCTAGTTTAAGTAATAATTCTTCAAAATCTGGACTTCAAACTACTATTCTCTCCGGCCTGGGCTTTCGTATTTGTGGGCCTTCGTTAAGTACCCTATTTCTTGGGCCTAGTTTTCTTGCCGAGTCTTTTGCAGAGTTACACATGGATTTTTAGAGTTAGGGGATAAGCGAAGAAGGGAATGGATCTCAAATACACGCCGATCAAAGGTGGTACTCCATCCATCCAACGAAGCCTCTCTGCATTTGGAAAAGGGAAATGATATTTGTACAGCAGATTTCTACACATTTTCATACACAGCTGATGTGTATGGAAATAACTGGGTGAGCTGTGTATGAAAATGTGTAAGAATCTGCTGTAGGGTTATCACTGCCCTTTGGAAAAGAGTTAATTTTATTGGACTCTAAAGCCCTTAAAAAAATAGAGATTCCCTCCCTCTTCCGTGCCCGTCGCGAGGGAGAGCAAAGTCAGTTATGTAATGATGGGCCCGTATTTTTTCAAATGAAGTTCCTTGGACAACGCATGGGAGTATCAAACATTTTTTAGTAATTGTCTCGTCAAATACAGCCGCCAGATATTTATAATGTTACACGGGAATCCTTAATTTGAAGAGACGATTCAACAAGTTCGCTCATGAAGAAATATGCTCGTCCCAAACCCTTAGACATCCAAGTTTGTGTCAAACTAAGGGGGCTATGATGTACAACTAACAAAGACCGAAGTCATGAGGTCCGTCTCGCCATTCTAATGCTCTTTCAACGCCTTACAAAGTTTTTATCAAGAAAAAAAATCAATTGACATATACAGCCAAAGCCATCTCATTCTAAAGTTCGTCAAAGTCTCTGGAAGTTCTACTTTGAAGAGGCAATTCAACGAGTTCCCTCATTGACGAAAGAAAAAATGTATAGGGCAGGCGGCTTGACAAGCCCACAGGTTTTGATTCTCATGATCGGTCCTGATTTGTGGGCCTTCCCATTAAGGAGTCGTTTGGGGCGTGATTAAAAGCATTGAAAGAGCATTAAAATGGATGTTTTGCTACACTGTAGCATCTATGTTTTTTCCGTATCCAGTTGAAACACCTCATGTCGTGTTTCACATTGGATATGGAAAAAACATGAATACTACATTGGACGTCCAAAATTCAGTTTGGATATTTGTTTATAATCACGCCCCAAACGGCCCCTAAGTCAGGGCAGCCAGGCGGTTGCTGTATAACGTAACTCTTGACGAAATGCCCGTCCCAAATCCTTGGGCATAGATCCGTGTCAAAATAAGCAGGCAATGATCTACTATTAATATGCAGGCATGACATCAGTCTCGCCATTCTAATGTTCAACACTTGAGAAGTACTAGAATGGAGCATTGAATTCTAGATCAGCACGTGAGATATGGGCTTTGAACCTTTTGCATGCCCTTATAACCAGTCGTTGGAAGTTTGCAACCAAAGTCTCTGGAAGTTCTTCTGTCAAATATTTGTGATGCATAATGAGGACATTTTTCCATTTTGCCACCTTACATGTGATTAACTGTCCCACATAAAGTTCGAATATCCTGCAAGGATGTGGGAGTCTTACCTCTCTCACAAAAAAAAAGGAGAACAAAACAAGCAAGTGCCTCACAAAGCTGGAGCCGAATCTAATACTTGCCCCATAAAGTTCGGCAAGGAACTGTTATACGTGATTACATTTATAAGTTTCCCCTGCATTTCCGTTGGGATGAACAAACATATATTGGAGATCTATAAACCTTTTTAAACTTTCTTAGGAATGAAAGTATATTTCCTTATTTCCTTAAAACTGGAGCATGGTTGGCAATGCGGATGTTCATAACTATGAAGGTTATGCCGTCTGGCAGTTCCTTGCCGAACTTGATCATGTCAGGGGTGCAATCTACTGTGGACAATGTATTAAGTTCTTATCATATTGCATCACTCCATTACGATAAATGGGGCATATATCCTTAAAGAAAACATGTTCCTTAGACTGAAACTAATAGGTCCGTCCTTTGCTGGTTTGTGTTATCTCTTTGTTCGTTTTTGCCCCCATAGCCTTCTCAGTTTTCAAGGCAAATTACATTTTTCTCTCCATCCTTGTGTTACCAAGAAGGTAACAATATCGACGCACCTATAGATATTGTACGGGTGGCCTTCATATAATTCGGAGACAACTATACGAAAAATGGACGGAAGAATTTCCAAATCCATTGTCATGAACTATAAATGACCAAAGAATTTCAAGATTCAATGATATTTGACCAAAGAATTTTTAGATCCAAAATATCACAGAGTTATAATAGACTAGTTCCTAATTCAAGCTTGTAGGGAAAAAATTATCAATTGAAGCCTGTTGTCGTGAACCAAAATTGACCGCACCTTCCCCTTTCTATTCAGGTTAAAGCCATCACAATTGAACTAACTGGCGAAGCCATCATTAGAAGCTTCTTCGCTTTTGGTCAATTCAAACTGCTACTCTTGAGATTGATGGTTGGGATTGTGTTTTTGTTGAATTAATGAGTTAGTTATGTCGGAGATAGCATTAAGGTTTTTGACCAGGAGATCAATTGTTACGTCTAATGGTTAGTCGGCCGACATGGGCTAAGAGTATGTGAGGGCCAGAATTTTCTTGTATTTTATTTTTTCCTATTTTGCTAAAGATCATGTCCTAGCGCTTTTGCTAAGAGACTATTGCGATTAGTTTGTTCCATGTTTGATCTTTCCCCTCACTCTCTCTCTCTCTCTGTGCAGCACAGCAAGTGACCAAAGCCTCATCTACTTCACATACATCTCTGTCTCCCTACTTCTATCCTTTTTTTCTTTTTCTTTCGTTTTTTGAAATGGGCTACTTGTCCCCTTCAAGCTGGACATTTTACCTGGTGGTGCCACTAAACCTAGTACACTAAATTAACCAAAAAATCAATGCGGTGCATTTGGCCATTTACGTTTCCCTGTTGATTTATCAATCAAACCTATGATTCATGAATAGGTTCAAACCCTTCCACTAGTTATTGGCAAAAAAAAACCTTCCACGAGCACTTTTCTTTTTTTGTGGCAACTGACAACTTTGGATTTGGAACTTGAGATCCGGATAATTAATTTTTTAACATGGCTATTTGGAACCCCTTAGGGTCCTAGCCCTTCTATTTTTAACGTGGCTATTTGGAAGTCTGTTAAGATATTGGATGAAAAGGATCGTGTGCTAAAGAACAAGGCAATTCCAATTTTTAATGTCACGCCCCAAATTTTCGGCCTCATCGGAATTCGAGTATAATTAAAACCTGTCGAACATTTGGGACGTGACGTGGAGTTCCGCCATCATCATTTACACAATCCTCATAAGATGTATAAATGAACATTCACTTTAAATGAGACTATTATTAAATGAAAAATCGATAATGTACTTACAACAATCCAAAAATAGTCAAATATTATCACATATGCTATTTATTACAAAGTTTGCGAAATAAACTTGAAATAGAGAATTTAACTAATATTGTCTTCATGATCTCCAACTTCCTGCTACTCTTTCAATTCAGTTCTCAGATCATCGTAGGATGCATGAGTACTCCGAAGATATACTCAGTAGAATGCAAAACCATAGTAGAGATATCAAGAGGATTCAAGAATGATCATTGTAATGCGGAAGGAAAATAATATGAAGCTGAACAACAAAATTTTCATCAATAGGAAGATACAAAATTTCACCACCATAAGGGACATCAAGATCCATCAAACTGCATAACATTCAAAGTGTAAGGAGATATACTATTTCTGCTTTCAAACAATTGCAAACATATAAAGTCTTGTTATTCCCTATACCCTAGGGTTTTCTCTTTGAAACCTACCATGTATGTAGGATAAGGACCTCGTCGGTGCTCACGCACACAATGGGCAGAGACTATCAAACCTTCCATGATGTCTACGCAGCCTAGAAACGTACATGTGCTAGCTCTACTCAAGTGGGAGCCTTGGAGCAATCAATGTCTCACAAAGTCTAAATAAATCTAAGCTCTTGCACATGTGCTTTTGAGTATATGAAATCTCTCATCCTGATAGAGTCTATCATGGCTTAATGAGCATATTATAATAGTTTCCCAAAATAGGTACTTTTGCGCACATTAAGTCTATCACCCTAGGAAAACTTATTCGGTTACCTCTAATGGGTGAGAATCTTACAAGCATATGAAGCCTTGCAAGTATGTAAATCCAATCAATATAATTCAAAGGAGTCAACTGACTTAGCAATCATCACGCTAAAAGAAAAGGAAATTGCAAGCATTCAAAGCCTTGCATCCATTCAAGAGGTGACAACTAGCTCACAACAAATAGCTTTAATTGAAGCTTCCAACTATGATGTTCTATACTTGTAATGAAAATCCTTTGAGAGAGGCACGAGTCATGACCTAAAAAGAGTTGAAGGGCTTTTTAAGGCTTTTACAATAAGTATTTTATCATATTAAGTCATACCTTCGATTATATAATTAGATACAAACAATTATGGATTTGGATACAGTTGGTTGGTTTTCAATAAAACCAACTGCAATGGTTTTATTCCTCGTAATTAATTGTAGAATGCCATTTTGTCCCTACCATTAATTATAGGCACTCAGGCCAGTACTAAGAAGGGTATACAACATTAATCATGTCTCTTTCATTGGTAGTTCACAAGTGTATGATCGAGACATGAAAGCTGATTTTATGGAAGAACAATGTTCTGTTCAAAATAGAACAGATAGGCTTGCAAAAATTCCCACGGTCAGCACATGAAGAATTTGGATTATTGGAAATTTTTGTAGAAGATACTACTATGAGTCTAGAATCCAACAAAGAAAACAACATATTTTTCTAACTCTTTAAGAATTAATTAAGACTATTTTAGTGTAAGTCGTTGGCGCAGAAATAATTCTGGCCGTGGAGCACTGTTTTAACCTGAGAACAACTTATTGGATCTAATAGTGGTTTTAAACCTTACTTAATTATATATAAGTATTTTATGTCAGTGACTCCCAAAAAAATTATCTGGCGAAGTATGACTTCATAGGGACATGCCTCATACCTCGTCACTAATTGTAGCCACAGTCTTTAGTGGGATTGCTAAAAGGGTCGGGCATCACTGTTTAAGCCTGATGTATTTTAGTCAATTATATGCCTAAGTAGTTCTCATAACCTTTATGTAATCTCTCTTTTATCCTGCCCAATATTAATTATGACAAGCAGAAGGAATTTAGGTCAGCATAATTGAATTTAGATAATATTCAAGTCTAATTCAAAAGGCATGAACAGTGAATCACCTTTCTACACACATAACAGTACTCCCTATCGACTGAGACAACTTTAATGGTACATAAGTGTAGCACACTAGAAGAGCATGACAACAAGGAATAAATAGGAATTTACACATCTTATCATTCTATTACAAGTATAAAACAACAAAAATTTAAACATCAATTACCGATGAATTAATTTAGCCAAATAATGTAGAACACGACTTTGATACTTAGAGATCACACACATGAATATGGATCATCAATATCAACACAAGAATATTATTATTTAACATCTAAATCGAAAAGAAATTAGGCATTTAAGAATTGAAAAACCTAGAAGAGGCTATGTAAAATCATCCTACCTCGATTCGACAAAAATCCTTCTTGCGTTGTAGAAATATCTAGTAGCGTATAAGTTCTCCCCATCGCCAAAACGGGTCGGCTAGCAATAGATTGACGAAGTCGAGTGAGAGAGAAGAAAGGTTGAGAGAGTTTTAGAGAGAGGGAGAGGGGTTTAGAGAACAAGAGAGAGATGAGAGATATGAATGGTCGGCCAGTAGGTAAATAAAGAGAAGTTTCCCAGTTCGAGTAGATATGTAACTGATTTCCCTTTAATTGTAATGATCTCAATTATAACGAGCCAATCAAAAGCTCTCTACAAAAAAAATATCTTTGGCACCCCACTCAATGGTCCAAACTACTCTTCCCTTTTGTGTCTATCTTAATTCAATCAATCTTATCTAAGTAACTTGTATCTTTCACTTAAAAAAAAAATCTTTAGCACCTTTCCTTTCTCTCATCCTAATCACGTTTTAACCAAATAGGATCCTTCCAAAATTACGTGGCGCCCATTACCATGATCTCATCTCCACCGTTCATCTCGTTTCTCTCGTTTCATTTCAAATTAGGAATGCACTAACCAAAGATAACCACACTATTATCTCACACCACCCTAACTTAGCCCTGGCGTCAGACCTGTCCCTAGCACCAGGCACTGCTCAGGCCTTGGCGTTAGGCTCAGGCCCAGCACAAGAGATCCTAGCTAAAACAGAAAACTTGTCAAATCATATTCCTACTAAAATTAGAAAAAAATTATATAACACAAAAATCAATTCATTAATATTAAGAGAATTCTAATTTGAGTTTTACTTTCCTAATTTAGGTCAACCAATAAAAAAAATTGTACAATTTTTTAGGGATAGAAGAGGATATGAAAAAGTTTTACCTGGAACTCTGCGGGGACAAGCCTGTCGAATCATGAGGACAATATTCCTTTCAAAGGGGGAAGGAAATGACAACCCCAAATTTCATGTAATTAATTTCCTAATTAAATAAAAGAGGATAATAATCAGACACATGTGGAAGAATAGGTTTAAAAGTAAGATGGGTAATTTTGTTTACCCAGGCAACATGCAGAAACTCTATCAATTTTAGTAGCGATCTTCCAGGCATCAGTATTACCATTTGACCATGCAAAGGTAGCGTTAGAATGCGTCTTAATATGACTAATAGCATTAATTACTTCTATCAGAAAATAAATAATAACAGTGTCACCACCAAATTACTCTTCACCATGGAAGACTTAGCTGAAATCCCCATTAAGGAGCAGGGGCCCGAGGAAAGAATAGATGGGCTTACGCAACATATTGTAAGCAAATATAAAGGTGCACCCAAGACAAAATTATCCTGCAATCAGTTAATAAAACAATGCACAAAATGACTTCTTTCTTGCATTTTAGAGACAACAAAAAGATTTGGGCAAATAGACAATGGGAAAACTGTAAAATTCACTTGCAATAGCTAAATTAACTTGTAAAATTTCTCTCCTCTAATACAGGAGGGTAGTTGGATCTTTAAAGAAAACAGTTCCGAACTCCTTATAGCAGTGCTTTTTACTCTCAGCTAATTGACTTGGAGCCAGCATGTTATGTTTCTCCTTGATCTTCCTCAACTATGTAACAAACTGAAGAATAAAAATCAACTGAATTTAATTCTTTCAGCAATGTAGCTTAGTGTTAGCTTTTACGATTCAATACGCAAATGGATACAAAACAACTCCCCGTTCCATACCCTATATAAATATCTATGCTACACTGTAAGCAATTATGAAACTCCAGTGACTCTGCACATAAAAACCACATGGAAATATGTGCTGGCAAAATGTACATAGAAGTGATGAAATCAAACAGATAGATTATACAGAAAGACGGTGATACTTGCATTTCCCAAGCAATCATGCGAACAGAAAAGACTTCTGTGATGCCAAATATTGGATTATGATGAGAATCTGTCGTACTTAGGATATGACTTTGGGGAAAAAAAGATAATAGACTGTTACAATATTGGATTGCTGATGTGGGGGTGTGCTACCATGCAACGAATGAGGAGCAAAGGACAAACTTTGATGCAGGAAGTCTACTGTGTAACCAGCTGGGCATCATCTCCACCTATCAAAATTTTCTCTCTCTCTTTCTCCATCACGCATTGATTTGTGGTCTTACCTCACTCTTCCTAGCAGAAAAATACATAAATCGTTGCTCAGTTTCACAACTATCAATTGCAATTAGTTAGGAAACAAGACAAGCCCTCTGTTTTATTGGCCAGCTAGGACAACAGCTAGGACACCAGACCTTCATACTTATATTAAATATGCCAACTCCATAAGTTCATTGTATTGACCTGCTCCTTGGCCTTGAATTGACAACCCATGGAGAAGGGGTCTTCCTACAGACCAAAAAACAAAAAAACTGCAGGATCTACCTGGGCTACGTGAATAAAAAATGTGTAGAGCTATAGGAACCTGCTTCTGGTCCATAAAATGCATATAGAGGATAACATCAGTTTATTTAAGCTGTTTGGGGAGTTCCTTACATGAACAAAGGAGTTCCACGTGTGATTCTTTATAGTTTATCCAGTTCATGTCTTATGAAAGGGTTGGTTGTATTATGTGCTATAATACATTATTTAGAAGTGTCACGGACAGGACATGCCAGTACGAGGATATTCCCTTTTAAATTGTCTACAAAATAGTCCATAAAAAGGAGGTACTATAACCAGCAATAATTCACCATCACATGGCTATTGTGTAGAGGATGCAAATCAATGCAGCTAAGTCCACCACTTCCTTTGTCTGCGACTCTGAGTATTGGTGTGCCCTCTAGCACCTTCTCCTTTAGAACGTGAAAATGTTCACAACAAGCATTTACCTTGCATAACTAGGTAGTTCTATGTTTTGTTGTCTGAAAATTTCAAGGATACCTTAGATTCCCTCTTCTGTATGATTTATTTTTCAAAGTGCTCTGCTGTACGATTGTTAGATTACCATTGTTTCCAAAAGCTCGAGTTGTCAATAAACACACTATCGAAATGTTTAGTTCATACTTCCATAGAAAAACGTCCATTAGACTTTGCATGTGAACACAAAAAAGTAGTGTGCACATTCGCATCTAGCAGGACTAGCTGCAAAAAGTCAAACACCACATTGACTAAAAAAAGTAGCATAATTTCATGGTTGACTTCATTGGCTCCAACTTATTTCCAAGTAAAGCTTCAAAACTCCAAAATTCTAAAACTTCATTTTCATACACTTATTTCAAAATTTTGCAAATATTCATTAAATAACGTTCAACTATGATTTTAATAGTATTTCGGTTGAATATATTAACTACATGTAAATTAAAAGTTTTTATTTAAAATCAATGGAACATATATACAAAATATTACATTTATGTGACTAATAAAATATTTTACTTCTTTCATTTAACTATAGAATATTGAATAACTAAACAAATTGTAAAATAGTTCTATATTTTGACTCCATCAAATTTGAAGTCGGCTCCACTTAAATAGGCTTTAAGTTGAGTCTGAAGCTTTAGTTTCTCAAACATTGATTAATACATTCCAACAATAAAAACAAACAAAAATAGTTTTCGAATTACAAAAACTTTCTATCGTGCTTGTCCAAACCACAAACTATAGCTCTAGAAATAGTTAATTTGGATAGAAAATAACTATGAATGTTTGCCACCATCAACAGTTTTAGCTTGGCTCTTATTGCATGTTGTGTCTACAATGTATCTTCCTAGGGACTAGAAGCACAAAATGGAACAAAAAAGACACTAGCATATATCGATAGACCATTAGGATTTCACTTCTATCCCGCGATTTCTGATGAAACAAAGCAACAAAACTCATAAATAAAGTATTTGAAAAGAAAGAGACAAGCAGCCGGAAGAGAACAAAACAAAGCATGTGCTAAATTGACAAGGAAGAGGAACCAAAACCAAAGAGGATACCAAAGGAAGAGAGAAGAACATATTAGAGCTTCTCTGGGCTCTGGCTGGCAATCAGGGAGTGATGAGTCCCCCCCCCCCCCATAGTAAGGTGGAACTCCCACGTCCTTGTGGTTGGTTCTACAGACTTCCCTTGCCTTCAATAGTTTCCAATCAGACCTTGTGGTGTACCCTACAAAGGGACGACAAAAACAGTATGTGGTGAACATCAAGAGTCAACTACGTAGCAGATTACCGTATTTATTTAGTTGCCTGCCAGTGTAGATTTAGAGAGAGAGAGAGAGAGAGAGAGAGAGTTGAAAATGGACGGAGAGGAGGGTTATGAGAAACCTCGTGCCATGACCAAAACCAAGTCAACTGATAACAGGGACAGAGCAAGTCCTTCGGATTCTTCAAAACCGAGGCAGGTTTCCCAAACTTGACACTGTTTTCCGCCATTGTTTAACCTATAAATATACACACATCTTCCCTCCACAATGTACCTCCCAACTTATATCTCTCTTTCTTCCTTGCATTTTCAAGGTCTTTGCACCTTTCTTACTCACTTCCTCATCAAACACCCTTCCAAATCCTCTCTCTCTTTTTCTCTCAAGAGATATCCTGCATTGACTTCCTCATATCTTGACGTACTAATACATATTTCCAGTTTTTGCTCTATTATCTTTCCAACAAACCTGCACCATGCCTTCAGTAACGAGTTTGGCTGATGAAGCGAACAAAGAAAATGAATCACTAGACACCCAATATATGAATGGGGTGAAACATCTCTGTGAGAATGGAATATCAAAGGTGCCCAAGAAGTATGTCTTGCCTGTCTCCGACCGGCCGAATGCCAATGCAGGAGAGAAACCAAGAGCCAAACCCAACATCAAATTGCCTGTTATCGATCTCTCACAGCTGAAATCCTCTAGGAGGCCTGAAACACTCAAGTCACTTGCAAAAGCCTGTGAGGAATATGGTTTCTTCCAGGTACACAACAACAATTTTCTTTCCTATATTGATCAATTGGTACATAAATAAGAAAGCTTCTTTATGTGCTCAGATAAGAGAACCTCCTTGTTGGTATTGTGCAGGTTGTAAACCATGGGATTCCTAGTGACATTGTACGTGAAATGATGGACAAGAGCCGGAGTTTCTTCGAGCTACCATTTGAGGAGAGATCCAAATACATGTCAAGTGACTTGTCTGCACCTGTGAGATATGGGACAAGCTTTAACCAAAACAAGGATGGTGTTTTCTGCTGGAGAGATTTTTTGAAGCTTCTTTATCAGCCTTCGTCAGAAACCCCTTCCAATTGGCCTTCCACTCCGGCAGGATTCAGGTAAGAACATGTCATATGCACTACGTATTTTGTCAGCTTCTCATCATGTAGGAGCAACAAAAAGGACTAGATAATGACTCTACATTTTAAGGGGTACCCTTGGAAATGAAAATATTTCAATCCCTTTTCTAAATTTCATCTTGAGTATTGAACATAAAATCATTATGTGAGCATAAGCGCATGGACGGGTATCGATACCCCAATTACTACTCCCTCCATTCTGAATTATTATTAACATAAAGTTGTTCAAAATGAATCAATTTTAGTTCATTTTGAAAAAGTTGATGTTAATAATAATTCCGGTTGGAGGGAGTAGATGATTAGCGCTATATGGAGAGAAATTATTTAATACTCAGGACAAACCGCATCACGTTTACTCCCCATATACTGGAGCCGTAGAGGAGCTGTAGCTCACACTTCCTCATGCACAGTTGATGGTGGACATGATCGGTAAAGTGGAAGTAAATCCCATATGGGGAGAAATGCTCTGCTCATTACCAATGGGTGATTGACACGATTGTCAATTTGTGAGTCCGTCATGGGCCCTCATGACAAGAGGGGAGTAAATTGTGTCAATCACCCATTGGTGATGAGCACAGCCTCCAGGTACCTAATAATTTCTCCCCATATGGACGATGTTTTTGCCATGGGCCCATAAGTTATTATGTGAATTGACAAGCAAAAATTATTCTGCACCACTTCTATAGTTCGAAAGATTAAATATGTGTGTTGTCAGTTTGACAAAATTTAGGATTACAACTTGCCTAGGTCCATTCTTCTAGGAGATGGTTACTCGTTATTAGCTAGGTAACTGATAGATAGGAAGGCAAACTGCTGACAAATCATTGGACATACATACTTTGTCCCTGCCATATATTGTCCTATACATCGTCTCAATTTGAAAAGTTAATAAGTGCCCTGACTCACATGCATCCATAGGCACGGCAGCTGTGAGCCGCTGGATCGGTATTCGGTGGCACGCATTAATATGGGTTATTTAAACCCGCCTGCCCTTACGTTAATGCTATCAGGTAAAAAATTCGATGGCTGCAATGCCTCATCCTACAGTGATGCGCGTGAACTGGGACGCATAATGCCGATTTTTGGTAGAGAAAAGAGTGGCTAGTGCTAGTCCAATCTGGACAATGCCATAACGATTAAGAATCTGATTAGCATCATTAGATTATGTGTAAAGCTTGCACTCTAGTTGTTCTCAATCCCTCTTAGCTACTAAACTAACATTAAATGCCACACATTTTGATGGGTGTCATCCAAAACAGGGAGAAGGCAATGGCATATGCAAAAGAGACGAGATCATTGTTTGTGATGCTGGTGGAGGCTGTATTGGAGAGCTTGGAATTGGCGGGAGATAATATAATAAGAGGGTTCGAAGATGGGAGCCAGCTAATGGTCATCAACTGCTTCCCATCTTGTCCAGAGCCTGACCTAACCATAGGGATGCCTCCCCACTCTGACTATGGCTTCTTGACCCTACTCCTCACTGATGGGGTCCAAGGCCTCCAGATTCAGTCTGGTAGTGAGTGGGTCTCTGTTGAGCCTCTACCTGGATCCCTAGTCATCAATGTGGGCGACCATCTTGAGGTTAGTACATGTCTATCATTCTTCATTTTTTCTTTTTGTTTTGTTGTTTTGTTACGTCATAACTTTTAGCTATACAAGCAGGTATTCCCCTACTAATCTTGCATCCATACAAGGATTCTCCTACTAATCTTGCATCTAAACATGCCCCCAGTCCTACCAATTATCTTAATTTCTCAGTCCCAAATTGATTGTTTGGATTGGAAATCAGTAATGAGCTAATTTCAGTTATTTGGATTTCCAATCTGGACAAGTAATGTGGAAAACCAGGCTCTACATCCCATGAGAACTATAGGCTGTAGCTACCCTAATATACCAAGGCACCTGTTGTCTTCATTTAGTGCAAAGTTTTTCGATGGCCGAGGATTTGTGTGGTATATACACTTAAGAAATTTTCTATCCTGGAGCTTATAAGAATTGTTTGGCAAGATATTTTCCGACTGTAGGAGCCATGGATTATAAAAGTCAGATGGTGAACACGCTAGCGCATGTCAGTACATGTAATGCACTGGTGGAGGACATCCTCGTGGACGCCACGTAGGTGTACTTTACATTAACGGCCACCATGATCAATAGAATATTAGGGTTGGGAAAAATTAAGGCCCTAAAGAGTGTTGACCCACCCCAAAGATCGTAATTAAATGCAATAGACCTAGAGTTAAGTATTGACAAAATTAACTTGATTTGACTCCCCAAGGCATTAGAAGGAAACATGTCATTGCGTGGACTTTGGACTGCTTCATGGATCAGTTCCATCAAGGGACCGGGTATGACTATATCAAGTATTCACTGATCCAAGATAACAATTGACCTCATAGTCCTGCCGTTTAACCACTGATGTTACAGTTCATCAACGATGATTAAATACTCTGATCATCTTAACAAAAACAAAAAAATACTCTTAATATGAGTCAATGGGAAACAATGGTCGATGATGCCGCTGGGCTGTGCCCCATATAGCTTGCATGCAGTAGTCTTATGGTAAAGGTTTATCTACAACCTTATAACGGATGCTATCCTGCATACATTTCGACACGTTTTTTAGAGTTAATTATTTCGATTTTTAAGCAAATAATATTAGAATATCTAATATCACTGTATAGACAACATATTGCGTGCAGCATAACAACAATCATATCATGTGGGATCTGACGGTTTCCGCCCTTGCACACATTATACATATGTTGAATTTTGCATACTTCAGTTTCAGAGGTTGTGAACTCAAATCCGTTGGTTACCGATTGTCCTGTCCCTTCAATTCAAGTCCTAAGGGCTCGAACACACTGAAAAAATGTTCATTATCTTTTGCATAGTATATAATACTGCAAGTTTAAATAAGTAACAATATTGATGTGGGCACTCTTACAGGTTTTCAGCAATGGGAGGTACAAGAGCGTGCTCCACAGGGTGCTGGTCAACTCGGCCAAGTCCCGCATCTCAGTCGCATCCTTGCACAGCCTGCCCTATGAGTGCGTGGTCAGCCCTGCGCCAAAACTGCTGACTCCAGACAACCCCCGGCGCTATAAAGACACAGACTTTGCCTCCTTCTTCCGTTACTTGACCTCCTGCGAGCCCAAGAAGAAGAGCTTCCTTGACTCCATCAAGTTGCACAATTGACATGTCCCAGTTCACCGAATCCAACCCGTCAATTCTTGGCAAATTTCTTTTGTCTTTTCTTCTCATGTCACGGGCCATATACATACATATTTGAGATTGGGAGAGGTCCTTGTCAATGGCCTACGGGGAGGGTAGTTGGTGTACTTAAACAAGAATGTAGAGAGAGCACGAGAGTTATAGTAATATAATTAATATAATCAGCATATTACTTGGAAGATAATTAACCTTTTCTTCTAAGCGTATTGAAAACTTTGATGGTGAAACGTCAGAAACACAACTGTTGGAAACGTGGACAATGAGCTGAACTGTAACAACTCAATGATTAATATATAGTTTATCTTAGGGTTCCGTACTTACGTTGATTTAAGGTTGTTATGTACATTGTTAATGGCTATTAAGAATTCATCCACCAAAGGTGACATACAGGGTTTGTGTTGTTAAATTTAACCTTTCAACATGATATCAAGGGTGCTTTTGATTGCAAAAAGTAAACTTCAATTATAAAAACTGTAGAGTTGAACTCTGTAACATCATAATAGATCACCAAGAGCTATTAAACTAGACCCGATCTGTAACAGCTGCACCGATTTAATTTGTCCAGCTTATTCTAGCAAGCCTCGAGTATACCACCTACATATTCCTAATAATTGATTTATTTAAGGCGCATTTAAAAAAAAACGTTCACAAAATGAACCATATCATAATTATTCAAACCTTATAATGATTAATAATTTTGGATGGAGGGAGCAATAATAATAATGATAATTATTATTATAATAGTCATTATTATTGTTGTTCTTATTATTATTATTAATTGATAACGAGGGGTGAGTCCTTAGGACACAACTAGAAGGGGGAGTCAACTGGCCTCTTAGAGCACCATATCTTGCCCCCATTTCCCTCAGGAACCTAGAAGCTGTACCAATCATACGCACTAGGTAACTCCGGATATAATCCCATGTGGTGACCAATGGAGTGGGGTCCGAACTCATTGAAAAGAAAATATTGTCTGCTTTATGTTTACATCAGATTTATTAACTACTCTATTCATCTTGGAAATGATTTAGGAGAATAATTGGTTTTTTTGGTACATAAAAAATATATCTTTAAGCATGATGAGACCTGAATTCAAAGGTATTACGAACACACACCTCTTTGGCTCTTTCAAATAAGAAAACAAAGAAAGTAGAAACGTAAAAGTCCCTGCTTTGTAAATCTTAAATCTCAGTACTAGTTGAGCCCATAAAACAAGGGAAATGATATTTGTACAGCAGATTCCTACACATTTCCATACACAGCTGATGTGTATGGAAATGTGTAGGAATCTGCTGTAGGGTTATCACTGCCCATAAAACAACGATGTCAAATATCATTGTGCACTATGAGTTCGTATTTGAGTCAATCAAGATTCAAGTACATTTTAGCTACAGCTTCAAAGTCAAAAGACTCGAAGTAAATCTAAATGAACTCAACATGTAAAAGAAACGCATAAATATAATAAACTTATAGCTCAGAATTGTAACCGAATGTTAAAAAACTAGGGCTGTGGATAGATGTTTGAGTTTGTAATCAATCTTCGGCCATTCTAAATGTGACGATCTAAAAATTTGCACAAAACATAATTCTATTGGCCGACCTAAATCGGGAAAATAAAATTTGAATTGGACTTCTCTTGAATGAATTGATTTTGGTGCTATTAACATTTCCTATTTATTGTAGAAATATTATTCGACGAGTTCTCTGTTTTAGCCAGGGCTGAGTTAATGAGGGGTGAGACATTAGTGTAGATATTTCTGGTTAGCGCATTCCTAATCTAAAAATGAATAAGAGGTAAGAGATGAACAGTATTGATATAATTTAGAAATTGGATCAGTTACTGAGTTACCATATCAGAGTGAGTTTTAAAATGGTAAAAGTGTGAATTTATCATTTATCCTGAATGCCAAACTGGGATTGGGCGCCCAAGGATTTAAACAGTAAAAAGGGTAGTTTCCCGGATAAGGATGGATTAGTTTTGGGAGTTAGCACTTAAGAAGGAAGTGCAGTTGAAATCTAAAATCTACTGGGCGTTGGACTGTTTGGGCACAAGGGAAATTAATGGAGAAGTTTCTTTTGGACGGATGAGATGGGGTTGGAATTAGATCAAATGAAGAGATTGTATTCTGTCTAGAACTAGGAAATCCTAGAATCAAGAATAAAAAGGAGAGTTGGCCGGCCATTGCTTTGGCCAACCAATCTCTATTCTCTCTCTCTCTCTCATCCTCTCCCTTTTGTCTTTTCTCATCTCTCTCCTCTCTCGACCTTTCCACTTTCCTCTCTTGATGTCCGACTAGAAGGAAGTGATGAGAAGCGTAGGAAACAAAACGAAATGAAGGATTTCGACGAATGATTTGAGGTAGGATGATTTTATGTGACTTCTAAGTTTTTCTAATTCTTGAATACCTAGTTCTTTATATTTTGGATGTCAATGATATTTTTTTCTTGCCGAATATGTTGACATGTACATCCATGAATGTGATTCATAAATTGTTGAAACAATATGCCTTGTTGTCATGTTAAAATTGTTGAACTCAATGGCTATCGTTCACCTGTGTTGATTCTTCGTTACTCATATTAAATTTTGATAAGAACTCGGCTTTGCTTGTGCTTCTCTGTTGCTGCCATCTTTGTTCACGACCTCGCTGTTCGGTCTAAATCATCCTAATTCATGAAGGTGTTGAGCTACATACGAAAATAAATTTTTAATATATATCAAGGGTTGTTTGTACCTTGTCACTTTGAAGAATTCTCAAACCAATACCTCTCTGCTCGTCTATGAATCATATTGGCTAGTAGGTATATGTAACATGTTAAATATTGTCTCAACTAGTAGTTGGTCTTTAACTATCCAGTCATAATTGTCAAATTTGTCTGGTCTTCTTTGTTCTACTAGATGGGGTATTATAAGTGGATATATGCAATCCAACCAATAGGGTATGTTCCCAATTGCAACACTGATGATCGATGTCCATAATTAGCATATATGTACCATGTAAACATTCACTTGAACTACTAAGTGTCTAGAAGGAAGTACCGTAGTTGCATTATAAACCCATCACAAAAATTATTCTCTGTTGAGTTGCAACATCTATGTTGCCTTTGAGTTAATGCTTTGTCTATCTACAAGAAAGCCCTAAATCATTAATAATAAAAGGTGAACCATGCTGATAGAATGTTTAGTATTGTAAACAGTGCTCAATCCATTATAATTTCACCATAAGTCACACTACATTAACAATTGTGATCGGTTTTGGCCAAGGTTTTGTTTATTCATAAGAAAGCCTTACTTCTCTAATATTAAAAGTGATCTATGTTGATAAGATAATTCAGTATACTAATGATGTTCAATTCATTAAAATTGTACCATAAGACATACTACTGTTGCAGTAAGAGTCTCTTTGTTTAAGTTCCTAAAAATTGTATTGCCTAATGATGAAAACCTAGCATTAATTGATTTTCATCTTAGTATGGCTTATACACATAATCAACCTGATGGGTACTATAATATACTTAAATAATCAAGTTAAGAGTCTCTAAGGACTGACCAAGTCATTAAGTCTTAATGGAACAAAAAAGATAGGAAAGTAGAAAAGGTAAAAAAAGACAAAGAAGCTCCCTCTGTTGTGGAACCATAGTATGCTCAATGAACCGTGTTAGATCTTGCGAGATCTCTGTAATATTTTAATACTTTGTGATGCTCCTACCTAAAGAGAGACAATATACATCCAAAAGGTCTGATAGTCTCTACCAATTGTGTCTATGAACACCGATGGGGTCCTTATCCTAGACACATGGCAGGCTCCAAAAAGAGAACCCTAGGGTACAGGGCATGACAAGACTTTGTATGCATGCAATTGTTTGAGAGCAAAAAATTTACATATCCTTACACTTTGGATATTTTAGAGTTCGATAGCTATTTATGTCTTTTACGTTGTAAAATTTATTGTATTCCTATTGATGAAAATTTTACTATTCAATATAATATTATATTGATCTCGCATCACAGTAATCTTCATTGAATTTTTGTTATTGTTCTGTTATGGTATTGCATCTTCCTGAGTATATCTTTGAAGTACTTATGCATCCTACGATGCAGGTATAACTAATAATTGCATTAAAAGAGTAACAGGAAGTTGAAGATCGAGAAGTTAGGGTTAGTTATATTTTCTATTCCAGTTTATTTCACAAGCTTTGTAATAAATAGCATATGTGCTAGCATTTGATCATTTTAGATTATTAATAGTACATTTTAGATTTTTCATTTAATTAATAGTCACATCTAAGATGAATATTCAATTATACATCTTTTAATGATTATGTAATTACCTGCACTGTTTATCCGGTCACGTCCCAAAGCTTCAGGCATATTTAATTATATTTGTACTCCGATGAAGCCAAAAAATTTAGGTGACACTAAATTGTCAGTGCACTTTGAATGGCTGAGATCAACTAGTGAGTGCAACACTTCGCAAAAACAAGCATATCTGAACTTGACTTCTACTAGTTGAGCATCATGTCACTGTAGGCTCAGCCAAAAACTCAGTACTTATTACATGTAACTATTCAGCTTGTTAATCATAATCATAATCATAATTATAATCAAATAGCGCATTTTTCCAACTATAAGCAAAACTCTGATATGTATATAAGGTAAGAAAACAATAATAAAAACATAAACAATATAGAGGAAATGATAGATTTCAATCATCAGAAATCATACATGAATATTTCCAGTCCACACTTCTTACAAGACTCCACAACAATGACGTATTAAGGGTCATGTCTGAACATGCGACTTGCCAAAGCAACAATGCGTATTTACAATTACTCACCTAGAGATATGAAGTTGAATATACACCCTTTATCCCACATTAACTATCCTACGTGGTTTTTCAAAATGAATTGAACTAATTTTGGTTCAGTTTGTAAACCAAATAGGACAATTAATGTTGGAGAGGGAATATGTTTTTAATGATTACGCCACTAAAAAAAAAGCGTACTGAACTGCAGTTTGCAATGACTCATGTCCCCAACGTGTATGGGTGTGTATGGAGCATTAGGCAGATTTACCAGCGGGTTCACACCAACCTCTTTTGGCGGACATACAACAAAATGAAATGAAATCAACTATGGTATACCGTAATTCAATGGTAAAAGGCCGTCTATAACGGCTTACATAATAGTATTCCTTCACCCCACAGGTTTTCAGAAATGGCTAAATCTATATCTATACTACTGGTTGAAGTAAAAAAGGGTGGAATGGACAATTTCAGGTTGTGTATCAAAATACCCTTGATATATAAACTTCCTATGATTTTGGCATATACAATAGTATTTAAACATATGCACTAAAAAACACAATATCAGAACACACCCAAACACCAATTGACCAAAGAATAGTACACTAAAATAAATACAGTTACGAAAAAATTTTCTTAATTTCTTTCAGGGCATGTGAATCCTGCACGTGCAAGTTTCAATAGTTATAACAAAAGACCGAAGAGCAAAGAGGCATCGCAGTTGGCAATAGATGCATTTTATTTAAGTGTGAAGGAGAAAGTGTTAGCCACCTTTTCCTCTACCTTTCATGACCCAAATGAATTCTTTCTGCTGTTCTTAAGGGATTTTGGCTTGATATCTCTAGTTGAAGCTCAGAACAAATCCTTGAAGACATTCTCTATCTTTGTTAAATGTCTTCCCCACTCCAGATTTCAAATTTGGAGAAAAAGGAATAATCGTATATTCTGTAATAAAGCCTCTCATAAAGTTCATCTTTTCAAGACGTGATGATGAAGTCAAATCTTACACTTCATCTCATCCTCATGTGCATCAGCTTCTATCTGAATTCCCATTTCTTACTCAACAATGGAAGTTGTAATTTTTTTTTATTTTGATATCGTTATATTCTCCTAGTGTTTAATGAAAGGGGGGTGCCCCACCCAACCACATTTACCGATACAAAAATAGAATCCAAAAGGCTGAGGAAATACAAAAAAACAATAGAAATTATGCTTGCAATACAATAGTCTACACTTAAATCCTCAAGATGAGATTTGAAAATGAATCTAAACTATTTGACATAGCTATACCTGAATAATGAGGTATCATGTAGTATTACCAAGTAACTGAACTAAGAAATTTTAGTTTCATTGCTTTCTGAGGCTCAATGACATATATAAACCCTGCAAGAATACAAGAACACTTTAGAACCAACAGGAACTATGACACTTTGATGTAGTTCTTCTTAAAGAAAGGAAAATTAGAGGTAATTCATATTAGATTACACAATTTTCAAGGCCAGTTGAATAATTGATGTTTTAACAGTCATGGTGTACATTTCTCAACATATAGACAACAAATTTTTCAATATATTCATCGAAGGTGAGGACCTCATATATCTGTCTCCAAAGTCTGTACTTGTACATAACATCTGTTATTCATAGTAAATTAGGTTTTCCATTAAAGATCTTCATCTCATGGATCTTGTGCAGTTGTGCATTGTTCACAATCTCGCAAGATCTCCGTGTCAGGTGACTAGACTGAGACGAGATGTTGTACTCTGGCCCAAAGCCAATCTTACACAATCTCGAAGAGATCTCGCAGAAATTCTTCTCATCTTTCAAAGAAAAAAGAACTTCGTGTTTGTTTTCCTGATAACTGAAGCTACGGCATTATTGTCTCCATCTCTCTCTGAAGAAGAAGAACGCTAAGAGTGGAACCCACGAAAGACCGGCAGGCTTCGTGCCAGGGGTCTGTTGTTGGCAGAGCTGAATTGAGGCCAAGTTCTTCAGGTTATGTGAAGTATGTTTTACTAGTTGATACATTCATATACCATTTCTAGCTAGGAAAGTGGTTAATTAAAGACAGAAATGGGCACTCCTAAGCAACTACTTCATACACTACTTGCATTTACCTGAATCATGTAGTGCTTCGTAACTGTTAACCTAATTTGGTTAATGAACTCTTATCATCACTTTCTCCACTTGATTAGTGTAAATTTTCTGAAGACAACTGTAATCTCAGAATGTTATTTATTTTTTAGATTACTATTTGTGCTTCTAATATATATACTATTATGAAAGCATACATGAAAAAACTCGTTACGATCAATGTGACATTTTACATGATCTCTCTGAGATCACTCCAAGATCTGGTCTCTTTGTTTGATGGAGACGAGACCGAGATCCAAGATTGAACCTTGATCTTGTGCCTACTCTCATTTTTAATTGAAAAAATTGGGGCACTAGGGTAGTGCCCGTGACATGAATGCAAGCGTAGTAAGGTGAGACGGTCATAAAATTTTCATATCCTTATCTTAGTTATAAGGATACCAGATTCTACCTGCTGAGCGTGTGTTGCCCTAGGAAGCACCGATACGGATACGGCGATACGATACGATACGATACGGGTACGGCGATACGGCAATTTTCAAAAAGTCCCGATACGATACGTCGGGGATAGGTTTTTTGAAAAAATATTTTATATATTTTTAAAACACATTTTAGATTGGTCCTAGTGTCAAAACAAACAATAAGCATAATAAAGAAAAAAAATTTAAACACCTGTAGCAATCCTAATATCCAACAACTAGCACCCTAATAGTCACCTATAGTAAGTTTAGGGATGGAACTTGGGTCGGGTTTTTACCCGACCCGACAAGACCCGGCCTTATTGGGCCGGTTCTGGGATTGCTTATGCAATACCCAGTTCCGGTTCCGGGTCTGAAAGAGGAACCGACCCATCGGGTCGGGTCGGGTCCGGGTTTTCATGTAAAACCCGGACCCGACCCGGGTACATGATAGATATATATATATATCATATACTTGGACCCATATTTATTTTTTTTTATGAATATTTTTTTTGGGCGAAAGCACTCATATCTCTTGATTTGAGTAGTTTGGATTTTTATAGATATATATTATTAATAAAAAAATTAAAAGAGTTAATAGTTTAATGTATATGACATTAAAAATATAAAAAAACTGGTACCGGGTCGGGGCGGGGCGGGTCCGGGTTTCAAGTTCTGGTACCGGGGCGGGTCCGGGTCCTTGAAACTGGACCCGTAGTGGGTCTGGGACGGTTCTGGGTTTGAAGAATTAAAATGGTTCCGGGGCCGGGTATGCCAATACCCGGCCCAAACCCGCCCCGGTTCCATCCCTAAGTAAGTTCCATAATTTTGATAGAATTACACTATAATGACAACACAAATAATAATAATTATAAGTTATGAAATTAAACATTATAACTTATAATAGTTCCTCCTTTACGTATCGGAAACAGTTTTTTTTTTTTAAAGACAATACGCCATCGATACGCATGCAGCCGTATCGATGGCATATCCGTATCCGATACGTATCGGATACGGGTACGGGCCAAAATTGGCGTATCGGTGCTTCCTAGGTGTTGCCCATTACATCGGTTATTAAATGTTCATATAAAACTGTGTCGGTTCATCCCATTGGACAAACATACACAGAAGCCTCCCATAGTCTGATAATGGAAGGGATCTTAAATGTATTTCACCAACAATTGCACCAACGATTCTTGACTTATATGTATTTCATTACTCCCTCTGGGTACTTTTAATAGATATAGTTCACTTTCAAATGAAGTGCATCCATAAAAGTACCTAAAGGGAGTAGTAATTTATGTTCTCTAAACACTAGCTGACATAATTTTCTGCCTCTACTAGCTCAAAACATTGTCAAACAAAAAGCAGACTTGTCGGTACCAGATCAATGGGGCTATCATACTTCATAGAACAGGATAAAATCAAAAATTACTTGGGAGTCAAGTTAAAACATGAAATGTAACATATGAAAGGACTGAAACACTTACATTAGTTGTATGGATAGTGACACCAGTGGTCATGCTAATGTATTGATTAGCAACAAGTGCAAAGTTGAAATGCTTCAGGAAAATTGCTAGTGCTACAATTGCTTCTAGAATTGCAAACTGTCCCCAACGCACTTGCGGGGACCTCCACTGAAGGGTGTGTATCTGTAAAGTCACACAGGTATAGCAGAAGACCAATGAGCTGCAATCATTGGCATATTGAGGCAGTTTAATCTTTACACGCACACAAATATGCACCAAAGCTGAAACAACAAATCAGGAATAGTTTTTTCACTGTAAGAGACCTGAAATCAGTGTTTGCCTCATTTGGGACTGGTTCATCCATGTCAAATCTCTCGGGCAAAAAGTCATCAGCCCTCTCCCAGACCTGGCATAAAATGGATATAAAACTTGAAAACTAGAAATATGGGTACATCTAGCATGCCATTTCTCAAAAAGACAAAAAGTTGCAAAATAATGCAACCCTTTGCATCTAGGGTAGAAACCATTCAGAAAGAATAGCTCGCATGCTTATAGGTATCTTTTATGTCAGCATAATCAGAATCATAATCATAATCAAGTCGCGCCTTTTCCCAACTATTTGGGGTCGGCGACACGGATCTTACTCCTCCATTCCAGCCTGTTTTGGGCTACCTCTTTTGTAAGAGATAGTAAAGTCAAATCCTTTCTTATTAACTCCATCCAAGTTCTCTTAGGTCTCCCTCTCCCTCTTTTAGCATCGTTTACATGTATCCCTTCTAATCTTCTCGCAGGGGCATCTAAAGGACTTGTTTGCATATGCCCATACCAACGCAACCTACATTCCCTCAGCTTCTCCCCTAAAGGCGCTACTCCTAGGCTCTCACGAATATATTCATTTCTAATCCTATCTCTCCTAGTTATCCCACTCATCCACCTTAACATTCTCATTTCGGCTACATTCAACTTATCTATATGACTCCTCTTTGGTGCCCAGCACTCTGCTCCATAGAGTATTGCAGGCCTAATGGCCGTCCTATAGAACTTGCCTTTAAGTCTTTTTGGAACCCGCCTATCACACAACACTCCCGAGGCTGCCCTCCACTTTACCTGCCCCGCATTGATCCTATGCACCACATCACTATCAATATCCCCTTCTTTATGGATAATGGATCCTAAGTAACGGAATTGATCACACCTTGGCACTTTTTGCCCATCTATTTCAACTAGGGCTCTATCTATAGTTCTACCTTCCTTAAAATTAAATTTCATGCACTCTGTCTTAGTCCTACTTATTTTAAAACCTTTTGATTCTAGAGCATCCCTCCACAATTTTAATTTCGCATTTAAACCTACTTTACTCTCATCAATTAAAACTACATCATCTGCAAAAAGCATACACCAAGGTATATTATCTTGCAAATGACTAGTAAGCTCATCCATAACTAAAGCGAAAAGATACGGACTTAAGGCTGACCCTTGATGAAGACCTACCGTAACTGAAAACTCCTTAGTTTCCCCCCCAATAGTCCGCACACTAGTCACAACCCCTTCATACATATCCTTTATGATATCTATGTAACTTCTTATGACACCCTTCTTCTTCAAAACACTCCAAATAAGCTCTCTCGGCACTCTATCGTAGGCTTTTTCCAAATCTATGAAGGCCATATAGAGGTTTTGTTTTCTATCCCTGTACCTCTCAACTAAATGTCGTAGTAAAAATATAGCTTCCGTTGTTGACCTCTCTGGCATGAAACCAAATTGATTCTCTGATACTTTAGTAACTTTTCGCAAACGCCCTTCTAATACTCTCTCCCATAATTTCATAGTATGCCCCATAACTTTTATACCTCTATAGTTTGTACAACTTTGGATATCCCCTTTATTTTTATACAAGGGTATGAAGGTACTCCTCCTCCACTCTTCTGGCATCCTCTTAGACTTCCAAATCTTGTTGAACAAATTAGTCAACCAAGTTAAGCCCACACCTCCTAGTGCCTTCCACACTTCAATAGGAATTCCATCAGGCCCTAGAGCCTTACCTTTCTTCATCTTCCTTAACGCAGCACCTACTTCCTCTATGGAGAATCTCTTATGTCAGCATTTACAAAAAACCAAAACAGATATTAATTTGGACAATTGGCAAAAATGCTGCCTGATTAAGTAAATTTATAATGCATCGATAAGAAATGCTGAGATAACCTTTCCAAGTATAGAAATGACTAAGAGGCACAACCCGGAATATGCTGGTTGAACCCCAAAAAGCTAGATGTACGATGATAATAAGAAAGGTAAAAGCTAATACCAAACAGCAGTGAGCTTGGATTTAAGGGTAAAATACAAAGAATATGTTAAAGATATTATCATTTCCACCACCAATCTCACTTAACCTGGGTCAAAAACAGGGAATCTTCTCACCTAAGTGCTTCTACTCTATTGTATACGATAAAATCAACTCCCCAGATTAAGTCTTGGCCATTGGTAAACCTCTAATGGACCTTTGACTAATGTTCTTCTTAACGTTATTCTAGTTATCAGTCCAGGAAGAAATATGTTATCCATGTGCTACCATGTTGTAGTTTAAATAAAGGCAATCAGATAAAACCACCACCTAATCAGACAATGTACAACAAGAGCATGTAATCACATTATCTTGTCATCTGTAATGATAACCCAATATCTTTTGACAATCAACTGATGTTACATGATCATGTATAAAGTGAATGGGATCTTCTACATCTGGATGTAGCCCATCTGTTATACCTCTTATCCCAAGAGGCCAAACAAGATCCATTCATACAGAGTTGATGGTGGGGACAGGAGTGAGGTACATGTAAACCACTGTAAACCATATGGAAAGAAAATTTAAAGGTTTACTATGAGATCCTTACAAAAACTTGCCCACCCACCTGCCACGCCCAAATTTTCAAGCATTTTTTATCAAATTTCAGTTGTGAAGTTCATATCTTTCTTCTGCAACGTAGCAATATCTTCTCATACATTAAATATCACTGCATGCATCTCCAGGTCACAATTTGCAATTAAAATATTAATTAGAATGTCCTCACATTAAACAAAAATGAACCATGTCTAGTAATGGTTGGTCCACATTGATGCCAAATGATGCCCAAAGAGGGGGAGGGAAACAGAAAGAGAACTTGGATGGAGTTAATAAAAAAGGATTTGACTTTACTATATCTTACAAAAGAGGTAGCCCAAAACAGGCCTGAATGGAGGAGTAAGATCCATGTCGCCTACCCCAGTTGGGAAAAGGCGCTACTTGATTATGATTATGATTATGATTATGATATTTGCTCTAACACACAATAACCATCATACAAGGGCCTAGAACATCATAGCGATTGGATAAACATTACAAACTACAAAGTCGAACTACTATAAAAATCCATAGAAATGCTCCATACTTATGGCTACTGTCTATTATTATCACCTTCAGCAAAAGAGAAGGTGAGTACCTAAAAAAAAGCTAAAAACTTTACTAAAAATCAATATTTGTCTACGGTCTCCCCAGACGTATCGAATCAGGTTTCATACTACAAATAAATGAATCAATTTCAAACTTTCGTCATTCTTTTGTCATGTTCATTTTTTATCACTCAATCAACTTTATTTCAATATTGATAATCATTGAATCATCCATAAGGGTTAGAAACCTAGACTTTAGTAGAGATGATTAGAAACTGTACATCAGAAAAACACACTCCGAGACGATGATACCTGTGGAGAATGATGAATATTATAAACCGAGACCATTATACCTTGACCAGCACCAACTTTATAGTCTCCAGGAAGTGTATCAGGTACTTGAGCTCGTCTTATCAACATCTGATAACATTTGACTTGTGAAAACGACAAAAATCAGTGTTATGCAAACAGCTTTTCAAATGTATAGCATGAAATACAAAAACCAGTAAGAATAAGAAAGAAACAATATTGTAATACTGCAACATACAGGAGGGTGGGGATAAAGGCGCATGGACTCGTTTATTGTGCTCTCCTCAAAGAGGCAGGATTCTATAAATGTGAGAAAAGAGGGAAAAAAGTAAATGGGAATTTCTTCTAAGAAAATAATTAGAGAAGATGACAACAAGATACAGAACAGTATACAATTATCGTAAGCCACATTTAATAAGCTCAATGTATGAGAACTCTATTTGAGCCTTTAAATTTCAGACATTGAATCACAGGTAAAATTCCCAAGGCGTGATGGATGCAATCGAGAAACCTAAGCGTCCTACAGAAAACATGAACCATGATCCTGTTACCAATCTCAAGCGTTCCACACACCTTAATATTGAAGAGAACCCATGTTTTCACAAGGAGGCACCAAGGCAGCTTCAACCTTTCGAGCAGCCTATACATGTTAAAAGCCTACATTATATTCTTGTATGACGTTACCATATGTCGTATCTGCTTACGTCCACTTAGACATTCAGGCCACAGGTTATCCCCTACATGTGATTAGCCGCCTTAACAAATTAGCCTGGCAAACATATGTGCCTCATGTTAGGCATTGATCATGAGAGTTCTGAACTAGCATAGCGAGATTGTAAAAAGGATATTTGTCTTAAATTATTCAGTTATTAAGCTAGCTCGTCATCATCTAATAGTTCGTGTTAAACTGCATTTTGTGCATCGATGCAATTTTTAAATCCCAAATTCTTAGGCTTCAGACATCTCAGTAGCCAAAGATATGTTAAAGGCCTCGAGCTGCATTGACAAGATTACTTATGGCCTACTTAAGCACTGCTCATTGACATTTTTTTCACAATAAAAATTCTTTATTCAAAAACAATGAAATGAATCGTGAAGAGATGAATTTTAGTATACCTTTAACAGATAGTTGGGAAAAGGCACTAATTGATTATAAAGAATTTTAGTATACCTCAAAAGATATAAGGTCCGTGTCAACACTGAGCCAGTTGTCTCATGACCAGCAACTAACATTGCAAGAAGATCATCTCGCAACTGCATGCTTCATACCTACATACGTGAAAATGTGTCTTCATATTTGCCACAAAATTGTATAATCATCAATACGAACATAGTCAGCGGACAAGGAAAATGAACAAACTCGATGGTTAAGACTACAAGAAAATATTGGGGAGGGGCTATAATTATTAGTCAAATTCAGAGAAGATTCATAGTTATTGAAACCTAGATGGACTAGAAAAATTTCTCCATATCTCTGAAAGTAGTTAGAATTAACAAAAGACCAGTAAGTTAAACAATCAAACATGCAGGAGTACCATGCATAAGGAGACATATTCAACGACTTTAATCACCAGACACAAAAACCAAGATGCTGAGACCACAATACACAGTGAAGCTATTTGTGAGGCTATAATTATTTGTTAAATTGATTCATCTAATTAGGCCAGCTGCCCATGCATTGGACTGAAAAATATTTGAAAGCAAGGATGAACTTGTTTCACTTATAATCAAATAGAAACTTATGCTATATTCTATACATTGTCAGTTCCAGTTTGCAAAATTAAACAACAATATAGTTCAGGTATTGGCAGAAAATTCAGAGACCACAAAGCAACAATGAAAATCATCATCATTAATATCAGCATTCTTTGGCTGTACTAGCAATAGTATATCAACACTAAGTCATGAACGAGGCAGCGAATGAGAAAATAACGCCTACTGTTTTTATCTCCAACTCAACCAGAACAACAAAAATCTTAGCCATTTTCCAGTAACAGTTAAAAAAGTAAAAAATGAGTTGTTCCGTGCAGCAAAATATGAACAAAATACCATCAAAGTTTGCAAACCTCTTCTCGACTAGCAAGCAAGAACCAGAGGATGCTTGCATCCATCTCGTTAACATACTCCTCACCATCAACGTGTTCACCCTCAGCTTCTACACTCTCTTTGCACTTTCTTATGAGATCTTCTACTGTTTCCCGAATTAGAAATACAGCTTGCTCAGCTTTAACTTGTCTAGGAATTACCTTGCACAGAAATTTGATCTGGAAAAATGAAAAAAGAAAACACAAAGTCAGCTTTTATGATAGTAGATTATTTGATCAGAAAAACTTGCAACACAAGACATGGTTCAACATTATATATATTCAAAAACTAATAAGAAAGGAAAACCAACAAGATACATAAAGCTTTCAGAAATCACTAGGTTATATGTCAAACACCTATTCTTCTCTATATAACTTTGGCATATACCCTCTAGATACTGTATCAGATCTTTTGTTAACAAACAACACCAATGTTGATCTGGAACTTTAGGTGTTAAGAAGAACTCCATCAATTCTAGTAGAAAAAGCATAGTTACAGGGTCCAGGTGGCATCAAGACAAAGAATTGGTGATATTGAAAAGGCAAGTTTAATGGATAATGCAGCTATAAACCGCATTTCAAGAATACAAGATAAAGTAAGAGAAGACCTGCCTTCCAGTATGGGAAGATATCAGTTGAACGAGCCTCTGCTTCTTTCAATGCAGTGTAAACAGCTTCAATAACTGGATTATTTTTGGTCAGTGAATCGAAATTGTAGTTGAACAATGACAAGCCAATTACATCCAAAGTCAACTGGGAGAAGCTTTCTTCCATACTCAACCTGGAGCCACTGGTGGCATCTGCCATAAGTTGCACCCACTGGTGGCATCCACCAATCTCTCAGCACACTTGCAGAATACCCTATTCACAATAATGGACAAATACTTTTTGTGCAGAGATGGAACAACAGCCCTGCGCCTCACCTACCAAATGCAATCGTTCACATATCTTAAACAAGTGGCAGAATAAAAAACTTTCACCGCAATATATTGAAAATTTGTGGAAAATATAGCCTGACATAGAAGTCATAATGGACCAGACCACCTTGCAAGCTTTCTTCAATTGACACGATTTAGCTCAACTCACAGCCAAAAATCAGCTTGCAAAGCTGAATTTAAACGAAGCCATATTAGATGCCAGCTTTAATATTTTCTGGCTCCAATTTTTCACAAATACCAAATACGATCTTTTTTAGTATTATGATTATGAAACATTTCTCATGGACTTAATCTTTTCCTATCTTTTTAAGTCTAAGGAAATGCATTCAACATTTCTAATAAATAAATCATTAACTCTGTCCCTTGACTTGATTTTGAAGTTTGAACTCGAGCTAATTGTCTCATCTAAAAAGTGATTGTGCAGGAGCTGGTCACACTAGACTTAGCTCGCTAAATATCACTCTAACCTGGTGTGGTGGCAAATATGAAAAGTATAGTCCGGTGCCAAAAAAATGGTATTGAGTTTTATGTACAAAATTAAAATGACACTGAAATACAAAAAAAAACACAATCAGGGAACAATAAAAAAAATGGGATCATAGTGTTCTCTGTCCTAACATTCTAAGATGTTTTATATGCAACAAAAATGTGTTCCCTAAAGGAATAAAGACAAGGAACAAGTGTGTCCCATTTTGACAAAACAAGGCTGAAAGTAAAATCCCACACTCTTTCAGCTGAACCATCGTTTGATAAAAAACACAAGGAATCTGTAACTTCAAGCTACTAAATTTGTGTAGCATTTTAATTAAGAAAAAAAATCTATTGTTAAAATAGAGGTTTTAAGTATAAAAGAATTCGATGAAAATCTTTACTGGAGCAAATGTTTGTAACTATTAGAAAAGAGAAGCATTTTAGCACATTAATGCCTAATCTTCACATGTTAGCCTCCTCATACATCACCATGATCATCACCCCAAAATGTGTCCTTAGAACACCCTACTGGGCCCCAAACAGGAAGCACAATACCCATTTTTAGCATTCTAATTTATTCGCCCCTTTGAGATAGACACCAAATCAACAAGATCAAGATACTTTTGCAATTTATATCCAAGTCCTCATCCTTCATGGACATGTAACAGCATACATATTCATAGAGAAAAATTAGGAGATTAAAATATGGCATCATGCGCCATGGAAAGTGCGTGAAAAACTGTTTAAAGAAGTAAAAGGTGAAGAATGTAATAAAAATGACTAAGTATAAAAATTGAAGGGACCATACTGTTCACATAATCATTTATGTGCAGCATAAGAACATAGGAGGATTTCTTTCCATATGACTTTTCATGATTCCAGGAAAAGCAGAATATTACTAAATACACACAAAGATTTGCCCAATGCACTTCAATCACTCAATTATGTAGGTATTGCATTTTGGGCAGGCTATTGAGATCTCAACGTAATCTGAGGAAGATAAATGCAAGGAAGCTATCATATCCTTACATTATTTTGGATTTTGGTGGCCAAAACTACTTTCCTACAGATCCCAAAACTTCCATCCACGATCCAAAATAGTACTAAGAGCCTAAACTCACTGTCAGTTTAAAACAGACTTTGAAGTGAAATCAGCAAACAGCTTGCCTTTTACACCTTAAAAATCCCTCCTTTCAAACTCTATCTACTGATAACATTGACGGTAATTACCAAGGAAGAAAATGGATTAGAATAGAGAATAGTCTGGATGCTACCTCCTAAGTCCTACATCCTCGTTGATATATTTTTAGCATGTTTTATATCAAATATAATTCCAATACCTACATCACAAATAAGCGACTAAGCTTCTCTAACAAAATAAATTGAATCCATGTCAACCATCATCAATATAGCCACATAAACAGCTATATTGATGATGGGTGACAGGGTATCCTAAAAACACCAGCCTCTCACTGTAACAACGGTATTCACAACTATTGCACGCCAAGAGGAATGCGCCACCATACATAGAGGGTAACATGATACAGTGTTGAACGCCCTTCATACATGGAGGCATTGGTATTTTGAGCGTATCCCCCAACCCATCCTTCCCATATGATCCGGTGTTCATTTCCGTTTCAGGCGCCCCCACTGGACTAGAGCTTAGAAGAGGCTCTCTACAACCATTAAAATAATCAAATGACAGAATTCGGAAAAATACGCAAATTTTACTCAACAATGTCAAGCACACAGAAAAGTAACATTATACCGCCCACAGATGCCCTTCAGCAATGGCGAAGCCAGAGCCGCACAAGAACTCGGAAACATCCGCGCCCAGCCCCTTGGCGTACACCGTGCCGTAGTTCCCGAGCACGTGCTTGGCAATGGCCGGGTCGCTGACAACCACGAAATTGCGAGGCCCTGCATCGGGGCGGTAGATAGGGCCGTTCTCCTTCATCCACTTGAAAAGCGGCAGGAAGTGTGCCCCGCCGAGGAGGCGGTAGATAGGGCCCTTATGACAAAAAAAAAAGGAGAGTCGTGTCAATCATCTATTAGTGGTGAGCATGACTTCTCCTTGCGCGGCGCGTCCATAATAATTTCTCAAGTAAAGGGTCAATGCGAAAAGATAAAAGTTTCTAATTTAGGTAGTGTTAACGCACTTAAACCCTTTATATAAAAATTCTGTTTGTTTGTATTTTTTATAGAAAAATTATTCTTACTAAAAGATGGAAGAAATGGTTTTTTTGCCCTACCCATTTTTTTTATAATTCAAAATGCTCATTTTCAAAAATACCCTCAAAAGCTATATAAGAAATAAATATATATGGAGTTGAGATGAGTGAGGATAAGATAGATATTTCTGTAAGAGACCATTCAAGAGAAAGAAAAAATTAAAAGATGAAAAAATGACTTACCAAACATAAGCTTTTTTTCCTCCTTTTAACAAAAAGAAAATAAGCGAAAGAGACTTTCCTTTTTTCTCCCAAAATGGCATACAAACGACACTTTATATATATACGATGATGGAACGTGTAGTTAACGGTAGATAAGGATAATCCTATTAGGAACTAGTTCTCTCTCTGCCAATAAGAAAAACTCTAAGGTTTAATTTCTATTAATGTAAGTATTGAAAGTTTTTTGTGGAAAATAAAGGGTAAGAGAAAGAAACTAGTTTATTCTTTGAGGTTTAAATTTCTTCTAACATGGATCAAGGTATGTTTTCTACTTTAAGGTTTATATATTACTCCTATGAATTATCTGATTGTAGTTCAAATGAATGTGATGATTTATGATGTTATAAAATCCTACTAATTGGTATAAGAGCTTGTTCTAATTTTGGGACAACGCACACTACCACAAAAGTCACGTTAAGCAATCCTTTAGTCAACGGATCCGCAATCATAAGATTGGTGTTAATATGTTCAATTGACATTTTTTTTTCTGAACTTCTTCTTTAACGATAAGGTATTTCAATTTTATATATTTAGCACTCTTGGAATATTTGTCGGTTTTTTCGAGGAAGACTACTACGGAATTGTCACAATAAATTTTTAGTGATTTGGCAACACTATCGACTATTCCAAGTCTTCAAATAAAGTTTCGCAACCAATTTCCTTGAATTATGGTCTCAAAGCATGCCACAACCTCCGTTTCCATAGTATATGCAACAATGATAGACTGTTTCACACTCTTCTATGAAATTGTTCCTCCAGCAAGTAAGAATAAATAACCAAATGTAGATTTTCTTATATCAACATATCCAGCAAAGTCTAAATTTGAATATCCAATCACCTCAAGATGATCAGATGTCTTATAAGTGAGCATGTAATCCTTCATTCCTTGCAAATATCTCAATACTTTCTTTGTAACTTTCCAGTGATCCAATACAGGATTACTCTAATATCGGCCAAACATTCCAATAGTAAAACAGATGTCTGACCTCATACAAGTTTGAGCATACATTAAGCTCCCAACAATTGATGTGTAAGGAATTTCTTCCATTTATTTGAGTTCCAATTCATTCTTTGGGCATTGCATAATGCTGAATTTATCTTCTTTCTGAATTAGAACAACATTTGATTACTTTTCCGTTCTAAATTTCTCTAGAACTTCATCAATATATGCTTTCCGAAATAACCCTAACGATACTTGTGTTCTATCCCTGAATATTTCTATTCTAATCACATAAGTTGTCTCTCCCATATCCTTCATTTCAAAGTTCTTAGAGAGAAATTTCTTAGTCTCATATAATAAGCCAATATCATTAGTAGGAAGTAAGATAACAACATATAGAATACAAAATAAATAAACTTGCTCCAACTGATCTTCGGGTATATACACTGATCAATAATATTTTTCTAAAGCAAAAGAAGTAATGGTATCATTGGCGGGAAGCTCGTTTAAGTCTGTATATTGATTTGTTAAGTTTACACACCATATGTTCTTTTCCTTCAATGGAAAAACTTTCAAGTTGATCCATATAAACTTCTTCCTCTAAATTCTCATTCAGAAAGGCAGTTTTCACATCAATTTGATGTAATTCCAAGTCCTAATGAGCTACCAAGCCATAATAATTTGAAGTAGACTATAATCTGCAGGTAATTCTATTATAGGAGAAAGGGAAGAAAGAATAGGATTAGGGCTAAAAAAAGACTAACATTAAACTAAACTAGAAAATAAGCTATTCCATTGATCTTTGATTATGGATTAAGGAAGATCCCTTTACATATTTATAGACTCTTAACCATAATCTTATTTTGACATAGGATAGACTCTAAACTATAGTCCTAATTGACATACGAATCCAAATAATAAAGGAAATTAATCCTAACCTAATTAGAATAGGGTCATAATATTCTACCAACGCTTCCACATCACCTTGTCCTCGAGGTACTTCTGTCTTTTGCATCGAAGGCGAGAATGCGAAAGGCTCAACTTCAACAAAATGCTTTACGCCCACGAAGGCTCTTGTAGACGAATTGAGTGCTGAACTTGGATTCATAAAAGAGTGGACCATGTTTGGCAGAGAGTATGCCTTCCAGAAAGCTTTGAACCAATAATGGGGTACACAAAACCTGTCTAAATTTTTTTTTATAATGATGTTGAATCAACCCGGGGTGGAGAGTTTGAACCAAGTATGAAGCTAGGAAGTTTGAACCAGCAAGTTGAACCATCCCGATCTAGTCCATTTGTGGACCAACCCAGCAAAAGATCTCTTTCGTTTTCCTCAAACCATTCCCCAATCAGAGGGAGGAGTGGACGAGGGCAAACGACAGGTGGAGGTGGTGGTGGGTGGTCTATCACGGAAGTAGGCCGTAGCCTGGAGATGATGATGCCGACGCCGATCTTCTGGCTCGAGCTGAAGGTGGTGGCTCTGGTGGCGGTGGAGGTAGAGCTGGCTGTGGTCATTCGTTGGCGGCTGGAGGTGACTGGCGAGTGGCGATTGGGCTTCGTCGGAGGCAGAGATGAAGTCAAAATCACAGAAGAAGACATCGGTGACGGTGGAGGCCCATGCGACGACGACGATGGTTGCTAGTTCCCTTGGGATTTCCTCGCCAGCCCGTCGGAAGGATGGCATGGAACCTCAGATCTGTCTTGAAATCCTGAGTGATTGCAAGAACAAGACGTCCATCAGGGTCGATTGGGAATCCGCCACATGGGCTCTGACAGACCTGGCAGAGAAGGTGTGACAAGGAGGCAGCGGACATGATGCCGGTGGTCGGGATAATGGTCTGGGCATGAATTGGCGGTGACAGCGAGCAGAAAGTGGGCGATGGGACGAACCCCGACGATGCTGAATCTACCGAGAAGGTGCCCGGCGACACTAGGCCCTGCCAAGATAATATGCCGGGCGGTGGTAATTGTGTGCTGGCAGGGAAATACAGAGGCACTGAATTATAAGGACAACCAATCTACCTTTGGGCAATCCCTAATTATGAATTTTTTAATTACCCATAATATAGGGTCATTTCAATTCAAGCATCACATACTTATGGGTAATCAAATTATCAATTATACAATTCAAAATTTATGTGACCTTATGGTTTGACCACAATGGTGATTAAAAACCAACATAAAGTAAATTTAAATCGTATAACATAAATAACTATCATCATCATCATATAATACAAATAACCATACAGTTTTTAACCTATCCTTAACTGGTATTAACTTAAAATATGGAACTAAACCATAATGTGTTCAAAATAATGGGCTGAACTATAATTTAGAAAGCTAAACCAAATGTATTTAAATTCTGAACCGGTATGTTAGATTCATGAACTGAACCAAAATTATTAATGCCTGAAACAGAATCATTAATATAAACCAAACCGGAATCATTAATATTGGACTGCACTGGAATCATTGATATAACCCAAACCAAAATCATTAACATCAGCCTGAACCTGAATTTAAAGGATGAACTGAACCAATTTTTTACACTGGCCGATTCCCTTCTTTTTTCCCCCTTTCCAATTCCCGCCTGAGCCGGTGCACAACAGCCAGCACGAAATCAACCGTTCCTTCTCCGCACCTCGTCATCTAAGCCGATGGCCACTTCATCCTCATCCGAGGTTGCGATAGCGATCGGGGCCTACTCCAGCATCATGTCAGCCCCTCCTCGTCGGCGACTGGGACGGCAATCGAAATCTCTGCCAACATCATGGGCGGCGACCATGGACGCCCCCCGCCGCCGATGAGCAACACCACGGCGGCAGGAAGGGCAACCCTTTCTACATTTTTGCAATTGACACCAAGGCGGCCGAAAAAGGTCAACAACTTCACTAGCTAGAATGGGCGTCGTTGTCGCCCTTTTTTTTCTCCTTCTACGGTGATACTGCGGCAGTCAAAAAGCGGCCTATTTTTTTGTTCATCCTGATTCAGCGGCTGGTTTGCGCCACCAACGTGCTAGCAGCTGGTGGCCAAACAAGTGGGTGGTCTACGCTGCCAGCAATTAGTCCACATCCCCCGGGGGGGGGGGGGGCGGGGGGGGGTTAGCCACGGTAGCAGACGAATAGGCAGATGTAGATTTGCCACCGCCATGACATAAGACCCACGCCTCCATTGGGAAATGCAAGATCACCAATTTGTAGTGATGTCCCCACAAAGGATTGGGCGAAAAAGTTGCTGGCGTGTCGACAGGAAAATTTGTCGGCCTATACCGCAGATGTCTTGATCGGCCATCAATCGATAGCCTAACATGACTTTTGTGGCAGCATGCGTTGTCCCAAAATTGGAACAAGCTCCCAATTGTTAGGATTTTTGAACATCATAAATCATCACATTCATTTGAACTACAATAAGATAATTCATAATATATAAACCTTAAGGTAGAAAACATACCTTGAGCCATGCCAAAAGAAATCCAAACATCGAAGAAGAAACTAGTTTCTCTCTCTTAGCCTTTCTGTTCTATAGAGAGCTTTCAATACTTACGTTGATGAAAATCAAACTTATGTGTTTGTTTTATAGGCAGAGAGATGACCAGTTCCTGATAGGACTATAATTGTATTTATCCTTATTTTTATGTTTAGGATAATCAATTTTAACTACACGTTCCATCAATATGTATATCTTAAATTAGAAACCTTATCTTTTAATATTAACCCATTTACGTGGCACGTGGGCCACAATATGTGGGATATAAACAATATCTTACAGGCTGGCCGTCGGTTTGGGTGAGGCAGCAAGGAGTGGAGGGGGGGGATTGAGGGGTAAGGAGAGAGGAATGTGGGTGGTGTGGAGAGGAGGGTAAGAGAGGAATGAAGGG